>PVJA010016806.1:0-42761 GCA_004027025.1 Myocastor coypus
TCTCCTCCTCCTCCTCCTCCTCCTCCTCCTCCTTCTCTTTGTAACATATTTTATCCAGCAGAAATTTCACGTCCCTTTTTCTTTTTTAAAATTTGCACTAGTGCACGCTGGCAATGCATCATTATTAAATTCATCCTGAGGAGCTGCTACCTGAACCTCACGCAACTTCGTTCTGTCTTTCCTCTTCTTCCTCCCCCGTCATTTCTTGCTCCTCTTCCCTTTTGCAAAAGATCAATCAATCTCCCAGTTTCCTACCATCTTTGATTGTGGCCTTATTTTAGTTACTGTATGTGTAGATTACAGTCCTTCCAAAGTCGCCTCTCTTTTAACCAAAACAATTCGTAAACATGTAAGTGATGCTCAAATTTGAATTGCTGTCCTTCTCCAAGCCCCAGACCACAGCCCGCACAGACCTGTGACACCCACTACACATTGCGTGCCTCTGAAGATGCCCAACGGTCTTTGACTCCTTCTGCTTCCTCCTCGTCCATGGTCCTCTTGGAAAGGAGCCTCCAATCATTTTCACTATTTTTGCTAAGCCACTCATGTTTCTGCTTTTGAGAATATTATTTTCTCCTCCTTTTCCTTAGCTACCACCTTAGTTCAAGAGTTCATTATCTGAACAATATTCGTAATTTTATTCACGGTTCCTCTGTATCTGCATACTACTATTTTATTTAGTTACCTACATGACTATGTCCACTGACTGCCTTTCATAATATGAGGCAATAAGATTTCATTGACATATTAAAAATACACAAAGTCAATTCCTCTCAAAGTCAGTTTATTTACCAAGCCATCTCCATCCATATAGGAAAAGAGTACAAGGATGCATGATAAAAAAATATTAACAATAGTTACCTCTGCCTATTATTCAATTATACATATTTTTCAGGTATACGAGTATATACTTTAGTACACATATCTACAGTGATCTGATTACCACAATCAACCTAATTAATGTGCTTGTAGCTTTGTATGGCTATTGTTTTGTGTATGGGGTAAGAAAACGTAAAATCTACTTTCTTCGAAAATTAGGTGTACAACACAGCATCCCCAACAACAATCCCCACCCTCTATATTAAATCTCTAGAACTTTTTTAATGCTCTATAATTCAGACAAGCAAGTGATCCTCTCATCTTTCTCCAAATACTTCACGCGAGCTTCTTTGCAGTTCACATCTCTGTTAAAATTCCCATAGGAATAGGTTTTCCATCCTCACATAAGAACTCTGCAGAGGCCGGGACCCCCTTGAAACTGCCTGTTTCTTTCTGTCCACGTCGCTCCCTTCCATCCTCCTGCCTAAATTATCCCTGTGCCTTTAATTCTTCCAAACAATTTCCCACCCCAGAGGATGACTCTCTTTAACACACTGAAAATGAGCTAGTGTAACTGTTGTGTTCTCCTGGATCTTTGCAGCTGTAGATTTGATCGTCGGAGACCTCGGGCCGCCAGGCTTCTGAAGACCGACAGAGCAGAATTGAGGAACAGTACAGAGGGCCAGCGGGAGAAATATCCAAGTCCTTGCTTGGGATTCGGAAATGATAGAGGGAGAGCACAGAGGTGAACAGCGCTCTGGGTACAGCAGAGTAGCCAGGGACAAGAATTGAGAGGCGGACTAACGCACCTGCTTCCGCAGGGTGCAGCTGCCAGGTTAGATTTCCAGCATTCAGGGCTGGTCCCGCCCCCGGGGTGCACTGAGATGAGGACTAAGACCAAGTGTGATGGCGCGCGCCTGAAATCCTGGCACTTGGGAGACTGAAGACAGGAGAATCACTACAAGGCCAGTCTACATAGTGAGACTCTGTACACACTGCAGACTCTGCCCTAAATTCGTTAAATATATAGATAAGTAAATAAGAGACAAAGAATATTCGAGAAGATTGTGTGCTAAGCAGCCAAGAGTCTAGCAAGGCTTGGCAGTAAAGGGACGCATCAGGAAAGCACAGAGGCTGAGCTCCCCAGAATCTCCCTCTGAGGGAGGAGGAGGGTAGACTGAAAACCTGGAGAGAAAGCATGACGGGCTCACACAGGGAGTGGAGATGCCTCCTCATGAGGCCTCCTGCTGGTCTCTGCAGGAACCATCGGTGCCTTAGGCCTGCAGCATGAGCAACACGGTCCTGGACCTTCAGCCAAGCCTGAGAAGAAGGCAGCAGTTAGAAAGTGACAAACTGTGATCATTTCTGTGGCATCAGTGAAAAGACCAAGACAAAGACAGAAGGGAACGCACAGAGAGCTGACTTAAGGACGCCAGTTCACATCCTGTTGCCTGGGTGCGGACACAATGCTCAGAGCTCAGAGCTGGTGGGCCACGGGCAAACGCAGTGAGGTAAAGAAGGCAGAGAGGGCGCCCCTCCACCCGCACTCCCTGCTGGGGCACCCCAACCTGGGACCTCGGGGAAGGTCACAGCATCCGAAGACCACACGCTGCTGAGGGGAGCTGGCCCACCACACACACAGGCTCCTCTTTCTAGCTGCTTCTCTCTCCTGCTATGTGGCCCCTCCTGGAACCGACAGGTAGTCCCAGAGACGTCAGCCTCCCTGTCGCAGGCCTTGCGACCCCTGGTCCTGCTGCTGTGCTTCAGTAGTGTCTGGAGTCTGGGCCTGACAGTGGGTCCAGAAAGCAGCAGCCCCCGGGGCTGGGGAGTTGGGCACATGCTGGCATCATTGTCACTGGGAACAGTGAGCTCCTGGGAGCAGCCAGGCAGCTGGAGCCCCATGGACCTCTGGGAAGTTGGAGGAAGATAACTGTTGCCCTTTTGCTCTTCCGCCTCCTGTGGCCCAGAGTCTAAGGAAGATCTGACAGCACTGTCACCTGTGTAGCAGGGTAGTGGGGCATGGGGCCAGATGGACTCAATGTAAATACGGACAACTCAGGAACAAACTCTGCAAGCTAAGAATTCTCCCACGCTCTAATCACCTACAAGGAAAAATCTAGATCTGATGTCTTTCTGTTTTCTTATAAAATAAGAATTAGAGGGACAATGAAGTAGGAGAAATATTCCTTTCAGACAAAGGACATGAGTAGGGCCTGAGCACCAAGCTATTGGGTAGACTAAAATTAGAAACTGATGAATTAGGCCAGAAAGATAGCTCAGCAGACTAAGCGCTTGCCTGGCAAGTGTAGGGTTCAGAGTTCAATCCTTGGTACTGCAAAAGAAGAAAGAAAGAAAGAAAGAAAGAAAGAAAGAAAGAAAGAAAGAAATGAATTATTATTATGAAGTTAGAATTTTATACATAAGCATGTCTCTGTGTGTGTATGTGTGTGTGTGAATGCACACACTCACACAGTCACACACACACACACACACACACACACACACACACACATACACACAAAGGCTACATAAGCCTGATCCGCAGCTCCATTTTCCATGGTTACAGTCACCTGAGGTCAAATACCATCTGAAGGGAAAATTAAGGAAATCAGCAGTCGGTGCACTGTGAATACTGTGCTTTTCTAAGTGCTGTGACGAGGTCTCACACTGGCCTGCTCCATGGCACGCATACGAGAATCCTCCCTTTCTTCATTGTATTCCTGCCCCCGGGGGCCCATCTTCTCTTTTTCTGGCCACCAGAGAAGAGTAGTCCTCTGCCGTGGCTCTCTCCGCTGATGTTTCTGTCTTGCCACCTACTGGCCATGGACTGATATTTCTTAAACTACAGGCTTTAACATTGTTCTGCGCCGTGAGTAGGTTTTGTGCTTATCTTACTTCCTGGATATTGGCAGAGGATTCCATAAAATGTAGCTCCCAGGGGCGGGGGGAAGAATGAAGATAAAAGAAAAGAAGAATAGGAAGACAACTAATCCTTTCCTATCATATAGGGAACAGGAAATGTGTCTGCACCAGCAGGATGAAAATTTAAACCAAAGAGAGCCTTGGAGATTTAGGGAGCCTTGGCAGTGGACACGAGGTGCCCAGGTTCTACGCTCTGGATCCCTTTGGGGTTAATTAATCTACTTCCTTGTGAACGTATCACCTAAAATGATAAGAAGAAAGCAATGATTTCCTGAGCTGAACCACAGCTTTATGTGATCTCTTCTTCTGAAACAGTAAGCCCTTTCCTCATTGCTGTGTACATACGTGCGCACGCGTGCCCCCTCCCCCACACACACAACTGCGCTGTTCTCTTAGAGTCCTGCGTTGGATCCTCATCATGGCTGCTCTGGCCCCAAGGCTGAGTCAGCAGCTATTTCTCCTCTATCAGCCTCTGGGTGACCTTGAGCATACAGTCACCGTCAACAGCTTTGCCACTCAAGATCGACTCCCGATGGGCTCAAATACAATGCACAAACGTCCCTTTGGTGGAGCTCTGTTCTAGCTGTGTCCTTCCCAGCTGTGGATCTCGAGAGCAGGGCTCAGCCTGTGTCCTGTCACCAACCGCAATCTCCATGTCTGCCCAACACGTTGGCTTCTCTTGCTTATCCTGATGAGCACTTTCTCCGGAGCCGCTGCACGGTCACTTCTGCCTTCTGGAAATGCTGCATCCCCTCCTCAACTCGTCACCCTGCTGTGTGCTGAAGAGGCGCCCAGTCCCGTTCCACTACCTTGGGAACCCCAATGGCTAATGCCATTTCATTTTGATCTGCTATTCTGCACTTAAGGACTAATCTGCACAAGAATTAAAATCAACTTTAACATCTGGCTGAGGTTGAGATGAAGGAAGAAAATGCAATTAGCGGGAAATTATAAATTAATGATAATTAACAAAGGCGCGAGTATATTATCAGCCTTAGAGATCTAGAAAATTAAATTACCCATAATGAGCATAGAGCACTCACGGCAGATTTTCCCCACTGCAAGCCAGTCCCAGCATCTCCTGCAGAGGCAGAGTTTCACCAGTCTCAGAGCTACTGTTAGCTATCAGCCTACGGTACTATATCTAAAGAGGAGAAGCATCATTATCTCCGTATATTACACATTCTGACAGCAACATTGTCATGAAGGAGCTGCATTCCCCCAAAAGAATGCTAAACACTTTTTATGGCAAAATCGTGTCTGTCTTATGATAGCCTCCTAGCAAACAATTGCACGTTATTTAGGAAATGCAGCTGGAATAAATGAAAAATGCAGGACAGAATTTAAGGCAAGAGCAGCTCTAGCTCAGGAAATTCTGACACTAACTGCACAAGTTATAGGATCAGAAAACGAGATAATGATCCAAATTTACAAGTATCTTCGAGCCTTAGAGTCTGTTTTTTTTTGTTTGTTTGTTTGTTTTTTGTTTTTTTTTCTAAGATACTCTCAAATACCTACATCTTCTTGTAAAGCTAAAATGTGGAATAACCTGAGAAGCCCACTTTGTCATTCCCCAGAGCAGGCACACATAAACCGTTGCCTCTTTCACCTCCACCCTTGGGGATTCGCTTCCACACGTTCACATCTGGGTCTGCTTGTACCCCAAACTCCTGAGCTCAGATCGTGCTCTTTCTCTACCTTTTAAGAGAAGTCAGTATTGGAGTGACAGCAAGGAGACTGAGTGTACTCAAGACAAGGAGCTAGGTGTGTACCAGGCTTGCAGACATGAGACCAGCAATGCCAGGGAGAGTTTTGGCTCCTTCACTTACTTTGCTGAGTTAAAGTTCTGGCTAGGGTCCTTCTGCTGAAACATCATCTGGCGACAGATTTGGTGAAGTCAGGAAGCAACTCTGGCATCATCCTGTAGCCTGGAACGAACACTTCATCCTCATCATTTTATCCCTTTCTAGCTAGTCTCATCTTTGTGTGTGTGTGTGTGTTTATTACATTCACTAGGGTTTTCAAGTTTAGAATATCAACCATTGATGGAAAATACCTGTTTCATGTTTTGTCGGAGGCGTTCGATATTCAGAAAGACAATGATGTTAGTTAGGCTCTAGTGCCTAAACTATAGGGAATAATGTCATTAAGGTTCTCTTCTGGATGGTTAACAACTTAAGTTGGCAGCCCAAATAATTGGAGAAAAAGGAGGGATACGAGTAGAGCCCTAGCCCTTCAAGGTCAGTGAGAACATAAGACATAAAAGAACGTGTATTGTAACAGGAGATAACTCAGTGGAGTCCCAAATTTCCTGTTCAAGGAGATTATGGGACTAGAGCGGAAAGTGAATGATGATGTACAGTGTGCCTAAGGGGAGTCACCTAGAGAGGAAACATTCTCTCAGGATTCCACAGGGAGCAAAATGGTCAAGCACTGGCCATGATTCATCCAGATAGCTGACACTGACACATGCAAAACATGTACTGTGTTGCAAACCGCAGTACATGGCTCCAGGGTAAACCCTGAGGGGACCTGACTGACCTTGTCAGATACAAAAGTTGCATATTCTTTGTAACATAGGTCTTGCTCTATCTTGGCCTTAACCACCCAGCAGAAAAGTTCAACCATAAGGTATAAAAAGGAAAGCCATATTAATATGCTGAGCTATAGAAGGCTCAAGTCAACAGCCCCCAGTAATGCCAGATGACCTGATAATCCACTACTGTTAAATATAGCTACTTTCTCTTTGTGCAATGAAAAGAAAGATCTGCACTAATGAGGCTTAGACAAGAAAGCATGACTGTATCTTGTACTCTGAACAGCTACAATAAAGACAACATTATACCATGTATTAGCTATAGTAAAAAATAATAAAAATAAATTTAATTAGAAAAGAGCTGTATGGCTGTCAGTTCACGGGGACCACCTCACGTCAATCTGTCTGACCCTGCAGAACAAATAGGCACAATGGCCTCCAGGTTTCTCCTGAAATCCCTGAAAGAGAAAACCTCACTGGGCCAGCTCACACTCTTCAGACTGACACACTGAACACGAGGGGAGTTTCACTTCCAAGAACGCTCATTCTTCTTTGAGCATCTAGGCGCCTGGCTGAGGAGATGCAATTCATTCCTCCACGATGAGGGGGTTCCTCCGTGGCAGGGGCTTTGCAACCTGTGTTGTCTATGGCAGCTGTTCCTGGAATGCTTCCAAACAGGCAGAAATTCTGATATAATTAATTAGTCTGAGCTGACGCTCCCCAGGCTATTGTGATGTGCAGACAGACCAGAATCATCTGTTGGTGCATTTCCAGGGAAGAGATAATTGATTTCCAGCAGCCCAGGGATTAATGGATTCCGAGATTTAGTCAACAACATCAGTCATATAGCCAATCATTCTCTCACATCACACTCACGGGGTCCCCCTACCCGTTAGGTGTACGTTGTAAAGGAAAGAAAAACGATACCACACTGCAGGAAGAATTAAGTTTATTCTACCACATGCACATCCTTCTGTCCAAAAATTCAGGTATTCCATACTAAAAGGATCGGGAATGACAACATGGAGAAGTAGAACGATATGGAGTAGGTTGAGTTTCTCACTACACGTCCTGGATTCTCTTAACTTTAGCCTTGTCATAGGCAGTAATTCCAGGGCAACTCTCTCTAGCAGTCAACTCTCCCTGACCTGCCCACACCTGTCTGGATTTCTTCCTGCCTGGTTCTGAGCCCACTTCTTCAGTACTCTGGAAGGCTTCTCTCTGTCTAAGTCTCTGATGTCCAGAGAAGATGAAAAGTACAGAATCAGTTTTTCACCTGGATCATCTGCTTGGTCAGGCAGTTACTGAAGGAGGGCTCTGTGTTCCTTACAATAACCCCCTCAGGCATCCACAGAAATGGGTCCTTCTTTGGTAGACTTGGGTGGCCCAGTCCTGCTGAAATTAGGACAAAATGCAATGAAGCGTTTTCTATCCCAAAGAGTATGCCTCGAGAATCACCTGCAAACAGCCCTGGGGATTTTCCCAATGGCATGATTAAGCTGAAGGTTGCTTGCTGTGACCTTTAGCCAGATATTTACCCTGGGCTGAGTTTTCCAAGAACATCATATGAAAATGAGGCAAAGCAGCAGATAGCTGGCTCTTAAGGTGCTCCTACTCAGCACCCATGGGCAGTGGAACTCATGGGCCTCTATGCAGAAAGATATTAACTTACACTGGAAACGCCCACGCAGACACATCAGACTGCGGTCACCAGCGCCATGTTCACGTGTGGGCTCACATGCACTTACACAGCCATGTCATTCCCAGAGCCTTGCTCAGGGGCTTGTGGTCAGCATTGACAGACATCAGCAGGAAAACCAATTTCCACTGCTCTCCATTGTCTTTGCTTTCCTGCCTTTCCGCTTTCCTCTTCTATTACACCTCTTGGCATCATGCCATAGGTGACACGGCAGGCACGTGGTGTTTTTTCCTATGAAGGAAGAGCTATTTTCGTTTGTTTGTTTGTTTTGTTTTGCTTTTTAGCAGATGAGCTATCCAGTCGCACCACTCTTCTCTCTCCCTGTCGTGGAGTGGGAGGGACCCTGAGGAGAAATTTTCTCTCTGAGTGACAGAAAGGAGAAGGAGCACATTGCAAACAAGGAAATGAGTGCTTGCCGCTCCTGGAGATGTGAAACAAGCAGCAGCACCAAGCGCTTGGACTGCTTCTTACATGGTTCTCAATTAGAGTTCTGGTGAGGACCTTGCAGGTTGAAGAGTCATCTGGAGGTAGATCTGGAGAAGACACAAGGCACCTCTGGCCAATTTCTGCAAGAGAAGCCTATACAGAAAGGCAGCACACAACATCCTGACACCAAGGACGCATTTTTCCTCAAATTCTCATCCTTGTTGCTGCAGAAATATCAGATACTCCAAGGAAGTGAGCGACCTGATTCCATACACCTCTGCTCCCTCGCACACACACTTTTCTCCTCATATTACTCTAAGTGCTAGAGATCACCTTGGAGCAGGGGCCATTCTTCTGCTTCTGAAGTTTGGCAGTCACCGCAGTTACAATACACATGGCTTCCTGGCCTCTCGCTATTCTCTAGGATTTATCACAGATTAGGAAGTTACTTGGGCAGGAGACATTACTCAGGAGCTGATCTCTGGAGGCTGCAAGCAGAACAGGCCCAGAAGAATCCCCTTGCGTGGTTCTGTGGCACTGGGACCATTTCCTGAAATACTCTGCCATTTTCTCCCTGGGTAGGTTGTGTGGCTTAGGGTGACTCTCTTCTCTTAATTTCTTCATCCTACGATGGCTCGGCTTAGTTTACTCTGCGGTCTCCGCCTCAGGGAGGGAGAACCAGAGCTTCATATTCAGTGTGAGTCTTCCCAAGTCGCCTGACTGCTGCATGAAGGTGCTTGGCCTTCCTCAACTCAGACTCGGTTCTCAGGGTTTCAGGCTCTCCTCACGCTCTCAGACCCCTTGAGTGCATTCATTTATTCAGTGAATAATGTTAAACTCTTCCATCTGCCAGAAACTGGAGGTATAACAGCAATTATAAAGAAATTTCATTTTCTTTTCTTTTTTTTTTTTTTTTTTTTTTTTTTTTTTTTTTTTTTTTTTTCACTTTTCTTACCCTTCAGGAAACAATTCCACCATGCTTGACTGGACATTCTATCTTGGTATAATTATCATTGTATGCACGTTCTATTAAAGATATTCTATTGTCGATAATAGTTATCAGTTTTGGTCATGGGCATGTTTACAAGTCACTAGTTCCAGACCGCAGAACCCAAAGCCAACTAATGTGCAAGTGATTGTATTTTGCTACTACAAGTGACAGAAAATGAAGAAATAGTCCACAGTAGAATACTCATACTCAAAGACCGCCAATTGTTCCGTTGGTGTGTTGACTTGAGAAACATACTTCTACCTGATTTTCCTCAGGGTAGAGTCATGGACGTGGGTGACCAACAATGCTTCCTAGCAAATCTCTACACTATAATGACTGCTTTTAGCCCAGACAAGAATTTCTTTCCTTTTTTAACTTTTCTTTTTTATTAATTATGATGAGCAAGAAACAGCAATGAGACCATTTCAAAACAGGTTAGTAGGACAGCCACAATAGTTAATATACTGCATATTGTCTTCATAGTAGTTGTTTTGAGTACAAGATGCAGACATAATCGCTTTTCTAAACACTATCAACACAAATATTTCTTCTTGTTGAAGTAACAGAAAGTAGATGCATACATAGTCCAATAAGCTCAAATACCTATCTTATAGAGTAATAGTATCACTAAGCTTCTCTTCTGGAGCATTAAGAACTTAAGCTTGCAGGCCAAAAAGTTAGAGAAAAAGAAAGGCTACAAGGATAGCCAATATTTTGGCCCTAGCCCTTCAAGGTCAGTGAGGACTCAGGATATAAGAGAATCTGTACTGTAATAGCCTATAACTCAGTGGTGTCCCAAATTTTCTATTCAAAGAGATTATGGGGCCAGTTATTTTAACTGAATGAAAGAGCAAGTAAAGACAACAAAGAGGAAGCAGCTCTTACAGCAACCAGGTGAAAAGTCTTGAGGGTGAAATAATACGGTTAAGAAGAAAATGGCTCATCCAGATGGATGACACTGCCAAAGGATCTACAAACCACTGTACATGGTTTCAGGGTAAATCTTGAGGTTATTTGACTGATCTTGTGAGATACAAAAGTTATATTTTTGTTAAATCGGTCCTGCTTTACCTTGTTCTTAACCTTCCAGCAGAAAAATCTAACCATGAGGTATAAAATGTAAAACTGTATTAATATGCTGAGCTGTAAAAGGCTCAAGTCAACAACTTCTGGTAGTGCCAGTTCTGCTGATAACCCACTACTATTATGGACTAGTGGACTATATTGACTTATTTTGATAAATTCATGAACCTACAATATTTGAATGGCAACGGAATACCTATCTTGGACAAAACAAAACGAACAAGGGGGATATAAATGAAGGACCATTTTGTAGTGCAAAAAATAGTATAGATATACAGCTACTTTCTCTCAGTTCAATGAGAGGAAAGATTTGAACTAAGAGCGTTTAGGCAAGTTATCAAGTCTGCATCTTGTACTCTGAATAACTACTATGAAGACAAAATATGTAATGTATTAATTATTTTAACTGTCCTACTAACCTGTTGTGAAACTGTCTCATTGCTATTTTTTCATATAAATTAATTTTTTTTTTTTTTTTTTTTTTTTTTTGTGGGACCAGGGTTCGAACTCACGACCTTGCACTTGCCCAGCAGGCACTTGTGCCTCGGAGCTATCTCCCCAGCCCCCTCATATAAATTAATTTTGAAAAAATGAAAGAAGGAAAGAGGTGAAGGAGAACCAAACTTGGAGGGAAGTAGTAGGTGTTTTGTGCACTGCCCCATCCACTCCGTGCAGAGCAAAGGACTTTTGCTTTCATTCTGGGTGGGCTGAGGTAGTGGCTGAAACAGTAAGAGAATATGTGAATAAAAATGTTTTGGATATACTGATTTAAATTGTTGATGGAACATTTAAAGGGAAGTGTTCGATGGATTGTTTGAATGAGGGTCAGGAATTCAAGAATGAAATAAGTGCTAAACACAGAGATATTGGAACATTAAAGTAAATGTATTTCAGGAAATAGAATACATAGAAAAGTCCATATGTAATTATTACTAAAAGTGTTTATAGGATTGGAGAATAAAAGGAGACAGATGATAAGACCTTATAATAGACCTACTCTTCTCTTTGTTGTTGTTGTGTTGTGGGTTTTATTGTTCCTGTTATTTTGATTTTGTTTCTCGATTTTGTTTCTCTTTTACTTATTGATTTTACAGAGCAGAGAAAATATAAACAAGCCAGACAAATTTTACATGTTAAGCTGAATGCCCATAGTAATGGAAATTCTAATGAAAAAATTTTAGAAGCCATACCCCAGAGGGGGGGAGGGGAGAGAGAGAGAGAGAGAGAGAGAGAGAGAGAGAGAGAGACAGAGAGAGAGAGAGACAACAAACACAGCGTCAATTGTTTTATCACTTCCCAAACCAATATAGGACACTGGAAATTAATCAGAGCAGAAGGACGTTGCAGTATAGAAGGAAAATTCCAGTGATCAATCTGATTTGTCTAGGACTGAGGGATCTCCTAGGATACAAGATGCCCATTGCTAAACCTAGGAAAGGTCTGGAAAATCAAGCTGAAGTGTCACTTAAAAAGGTGGAATGATGAAATATCATAGGTAGAAATATCATAGCCCTTATATCAATTAATTCTCCAAGCTCTCTCAAAATATGTCCAAGGCTGGGAAGGAAATATTTATAAGGAAAGACAGCCGGGGGTGGTGACTCACGCCTGTAATCCCAGCACTCGGGAGGCTGAGGCAGGAGGATCGGTGCGAGTTCGAGACCAGCTTGGGCTACAAAAGTGAGCTCAAGGCTAGCCTGAACTGCATAGCGAGACCCTGTCTCAAAAAGACAAAAAAAAAAAAGGAAAGAGAGAGTGAGCTCCCTGTACGTATAACTCACATGAGACTCCTGGTACAAGTAGTGATTGCAATAAAAATACCAATCACTCACAGAGCTAGAGCCCTGAGGACTTGCTGGGGAAATTTCTGGGAAATACTCCCTGCTCTCGTTATAAGATGAAAGATAGCTGCAGAGAGGTAGAGGGAGCTTTGCATCAAGAGAGTACCAGTCTAACAAAAAGAAATTGATCAGCCATTGTTGTCCATGACTGAAATTGAGAGGATGTAGAGACAGGTGGAATAAATTGGCCTTGGACCCAAGGACACTGATTCATTTCTAAAACCAGGAAGGACAATATGTCCTGTGTCCTGAAGGCTGATCAGGATATACACTATTTGCACCTACTGTTGACTGTTCCTGTAGCAGGATAATCTGCTTAAATGCACAATTTAAACAGATAAAAGGGCACACTGGGAACCTTTTCCAAATGTCTTGAGGGGACACTTGACTTTTTCCTTTCTCCTGATCCCTCTGGAAGCTTGGCTGGGCATTGCAGACTTGCTAACCTTGTTGCACTTGGCCAAGCAGCCAAATTAGATATTGGTCCTCTGCGGAGAAGTTTGACACCCTGATTATACTGGGATTTTAAATTATCTTAGACATCATATAACTTTTCGAGTTGCTTTTGCTACTAGAGTTCTTAATCTGGCCACATAGCACTTGTATCATCTTGGAGAAATTAATTGATTTCCATCCTCCGTAGTTCCCACGGGGGTAGCTTTGGTTTTATGATATGCATCTTACAGCAATTTTTTGAGACATGGACATAACCATATGGAGATGCTCGGCACAGTGTACATGAAGACAGTGAGGAACCCTCCAGCTTCCTCCACTAGATGTCACGTGTGTCACGATGCCCGTATAACTCCCATGTAATGTACTGTATGTGTGTGACCAGCTTTTCCACGGTTCTCTGCCTGGTAGTCTTGCCTAACAACAGAAAGCCCGTGTTTTTTTTCAACACTCCTAAATAGCCGTTTTGTAGAAAAGATACAAGAACTCCAATTCTAAAGCCTCTCAAACTCTACTGCATCGGCCCATAAACCTCCATCCTTAGCATAATCTCTGTGACTATTGAGAAAAAGGATGCCGTTTCATGTTGCTTTCCAGTTCTCATTTCAGAGGAGATTGAAGTGAGCTCTGCCTCTTAACTGTCCTGCTTCAAAAGCCTTGTGCAGAGCAGTGCAGATAACTGGGTCAGAAAATGACCTCTTCCCCCAGTTCCAGATACTCAGGATTCTAGAAACAGCCAAGGTCTCTCCCTCTTACAACCTTCACCCTGTCTCTCAATTCTCACCATCTTTAATATGCTCCATTCTTAAGGAGCTCAGCTAAAACACCAAACACCCTACCAGTTAAGGAACTCACAGGATTTCCACCAAATAAGGGAACATTAACTAAGCAGTCTCTATCTCGTTCTCTGTCCTCTGTTTCTAACAATAGGAAAATGGGTAAGCGGCATGATGTAGTTCAGAGCGCTTCACTGGTTTCTAGAAGGGGAGAACTTTGTTCCAAATTTGCTAATCCAAGATATCTAGGAAAAAAGTAGATATTTGAGTGGAATTCCGTGGTAGCGGAATGGGTATGAAGTAGTTCCTCTACTCAATGTGGAGAGCCAGTCTCTTGAACAGGACCTATAGAAACCTGGGCAGGGCTGGCTGAGAAGGTGGGAAATTCAAGTTTCTCCTAGTTCTTCTGAGATTTTTGCATTTGTTAATCATTTTGAGGGCTTGATTTATTGTCATTGTTCTCCTCTTTTTGAGGAAATAAATTCTGAGGAATAATGCATATTTGGGGATGTGTAATTAAGTGTCAAATTTTCTTTCTCTATCTCTGTCTGTCTCTGTCTCTGTCTCTGTCTCTCTCCCCTCCTTACCCTCTCCCTCTTTCCCTCCCTCCCTTCCTGTCTTTCCTGCCAAAAGCTAAGACATAAAGGTCATACATCCGTCATTGCCTCTGCAGAGGCCAAAGATACACTTATCTAATCTCAGCTGTGGCAGCGAGGTTTCTGAAAACAAAGAGTAGATATGAACAAATAGTGAGATTTACACAATGATGAGTTTCCATAGGTGTTCTATGCCTTCTGGATAGAGTAGGGAATGTAATATATTATTTGCTAACACTTGCATCATATCGGAAGGACATACAATGTATAAGTAAATACATAATAAAATGCTGGGATAAGATACATTCCATGCAGAAAAATCAACTTAAATGAAAGCATACAGCTGGTTAAACAAAATTCAAAACTAATGACTTAAACAATATTGTTATGGAAAATCACTGTCATAGTTGAAAGGACACACCGAGGCAGAGCACTAGTAGACTTCTGCATACCTAAGATAGTGATTGTGCAGTAGTGGGACAGCAAAACCAATGCAGGAGTTGAGTTTGCTGTGTTAAAAGAAGAAGACTAATGTGGGTAATGCAGAGTTAGGGAGAAGAGCAATTGAGAGTTGAAGCCAGAAATTGTTGTAGCGACCAGGTCTTCCGATTTCCTAAGCCACAACAGGGAAGAAGCATTGGAATTTGTCATGCACAAAACAATAAGCCAGCTGAGAGGGATTTTCTGCTGTTTATGGAAGAGGAGTTTAAAATTTTATTTACTAAAAATGAAGGAAATATTTGGAAGTGATACGATTTCTATGCACTTTATGCATAGAAAACTTAAATATGCTATCAAAATGTTGTTAGAACTGTTGAATTTAGTAAAGTTGCTGGGCCTAAACTCAACAGATAAAAGGTATAAAATTCTTTGATAAAAATCATGGAACTGCTAAAAAGAAAATGATGAAGTCGCCGGGCGTGGTGGCGCATGGCTGTAATCCCAGCACTTGGGAGGCTGAGGCAGGAGGATTGGTGTGAGTTGGAGACCAGCCTGGGCTACAAAAATGAGCCCAAGGCCAGCCTGAACTGCATAGTGAGACCCTGCCTCAAAAAGACAAAAAAAAAAGAAAGAAAGAAAATGATGAAGCCGAGCTTATTCAGATGAACTATAAAAAAATAAAACACTTAGGAAAAAATTAACCAAAAAATGAAAGATTTCTGTACTGCAAAGTATAAACCATTAGTGAGGGAAATCACAGAGAACCCAAAATTAGATCTGTTCCCAAGTTCATGAGTCAGAAGAAGTAGAATTAGTAAAATGTCCAAATTACACAGAGTGATTTATAGAATCAATGCAAGCCACATCAAACTATCAGTGTTCTTTTTCACAGAAATATAAAAGCAGGACCCTAACATTCATGGGGAACCATAAAAGCTCTAACATAGTCAAAGCCAATCTTGAGTGGAGGGGTGAAAATATACAACAAAGATATAGTAACCAAGTTCACATGCTACTGGAAAAAAAATAACTCGAAGACTCAGGGAATAAAATAGAAAAGAGAGCCTTGTTAATAAATAGTGCTACAAAAACTGGGTTTTTGCATGCTAAAGGCTAAAACTAGACCTATGTTTGTCACCATGCACAAAGCTACAGTCCAGATAGATCAAAGATTTAAATACTAAAATAGAAACACTAAATCTTCTGGAGGAGAATGTAAGTCAAAATCTTAAGGATATAGGAGTAGGCAGAGAGTTCGTGAGTTAAAATCAAACTGCGTGGGAAGTACTTCAAAAAAATCAACCGCTGGGATCTCATCTTTTCATATAAGACCTTGTTTTATTTTGAAGAGTTAAAGCAAAATCACGAGCAAAAATCAGAAACAAAGACAGAGACAGGGTGGCATACAGCAATATATAAGTTACAGATTTTCAAAACAAGAATAGCTTATTAACAATAGTTGATGTATTAATGATTTTTATCATCTGTGTGACAAGTTTCTTCACTTCAAAGTAAATATTTAACAAGGTAAAGAAAACTCACAAACAGGGAAAAATTATAGCACAGTGCCCCTCCATAAAAGACCTTCTGTTTAGAACAGAAGAACATTTTTTTTAAATCACAGCTCCCCAAATTCAAAGACCCAGTCCAAAACTGGACATCTAAGATGAATATATACTTCTCAGAGGAAGAAATACAAATGGCAAGTACATGTATGAAAAAATGGTGAACATCATTGGTCATTCAAGATACGCAAATTAAGACAACACTGAGATTCCATCTCAGCCCAGAAAGAATGGCTAACATCAAGAAGTCAGTCAGTGACACATGCTGGAGGGGCTGTGGGGAAAACGGAACTCTTCTCCACTGTTGATATACTGAGATGGTAACTGGTACTGGGCATGGTGGTGCTCGAGGGTAATCACAGCACTGGGGAAGCTGAAAACAGAAGCGGTTTGAGTCCGAGCTGCATAGTGAGACCCTGTATCAAATATAGACAGACAGACAGACAGACAGACAGACAGACAGACAGACAGACAGACAGACAGACAGATAGATAGATAGATAGATAGATAGATAGATAGATTATAATATATTTAATCAATTCAATTTTGTTTAGGAGGCATAAAAAGATTTCTCAGAAGTTCAAGCACACCCTCAATTTCAATAGAAAATGTTTCTTCAAGAGAAAGTCGCACAGTAGTTTAAAGCTGAGACTATTTATGGATTTGTGAGGATTAAAAATCTGAAATTTGTGAATCTGTAGGAAGTTTAGGTTTAGTTCACAGGAGAAAAGCAATGGCCTAAGCACAAGGAGAAAGATTTGCTTATTTTACAAGGAAGAGGATGTCCCCGTTTGCTGGAGGATGGCGCAATCTTGGTATACTATAGTCTTTAAAGATGGGTGGCTTAAGACCATTTGCCTAAAAATATTCTTTAAAAACTTTTTTTGATCTGTTTCTCTGCACTAAGATCAGGCTTCTTCCCTTTATCTAAGCAAATAAGCCAATTTATGGACCTTTCTAGATCTTTATGGGTCTAGAAAGAGTATAAACCTAGGAATGTAAACAGGCAAACAGAACATAGACACAGATAACTTTGGATATACGTGTGTCCTGGAATTGCACTCCTTTTACAAATATTGTTTTAAATTATGGTTTCTCTTGTCTCTTTTTATACTTGTCTTTATTTCTTCTCTTCCACATAATTTGTCTCTCTTCCTCTTATTTGATCCTTTTTTTTTTTTTTTTTTTTTTTAGTGTATTTGACACAGGGTCTAGAGGGTCTCACTACACATAGCAGACTTGTAGTGAATCTTCCATTTTCAGCCTCCCAAGAGCTGGGATTACAGCCACACAGCGGGTCTCAATCACTGTCTCAGCCCTTCCCGGGGGCAAGGTCAGCCTGGCATGCCAGGGATCCAGTCCTGGTCCCTGCATCTGCCTAAGCAAGAACTTTAATCTGCTGAGCTATCTTGCCAGCCCTTTGATCCTTTTTTGTATGTTAGCTTCAGGCTGTGGTGATGTTGAGCCTGCCGAGCTAGAGACCAGGAGTTTCACGCTGACTGACTTGAAAGTGACACAGGCAGGCGGATTTTGTTAGGTAAAGACCCCTCATTAATTCATAGTCTGGAAAAGGGACAAGGAAGTTAGCAAATTATTGACAGTTTCATTTCACTACCATGGTTTTTTTTTAAAGCAGCAAAACATTAAAGTTGTATAGTGGCTCCTAAAAGTGGTAGGAAACAAACAAAAGTAGGCAGCATTTTGCACTAGTGCTTTATCCTTACTATTTACTTCTAACTTTCCTGAGATATTTACCCAAGTACAACAGGTGGAGTTTAAGAGCATACTGACTCCTGCCTGTTTTGTCAATAAAAAATCCAATGTTCTCCTGTTTTAATTATAGCAATGGCCAAGGAATACACTAAATAAAGACATCTCTATTTTATATGACTATTAAAAAGTTTAAATTCTTATCACCTGTCTCAGAACCTGACATCTGCCCCTATTTTTATTTTATTTTATTTTATTTATTTTAAAGAGAATTTTTAAAAAGACACAGAATGACAAAACAAAATTATGGAAATTAACAATGGTTATTATAATGCATATTTATCTTCAAAGTAGTTGCTTAGACAGTTTCTTTGAAGTGACTGGCTCATATTATAAACATTCATTCTGAACTAGATAAAAGAAAATTTGTCCCATCGAATTAACAAAGCTTAGTAGCTGAATATTTATATGGACAGTTTTATCTTATACACAGAGGCATAAAGAAGCTAATGTTTATAGCAGAAATTCTTCAAAGTGTATTAAAATAGTATAATGGCAATAAACTGACATAAATTGAATAATATCTTTTTGGAAGAGCTAATGAGATTGGGAATCAGGACTCCATGCACACAGGCTAAGATGCTACAGGCACAGCTAGAGATTGCTAGTCTTTCTCTCTCTCTCTCTCTCTCTCTCTCTCTCTCTCTCTCTCACATACACACACACACACACACACACACACACTATTCATCACTTCAGTTTTTCTCATTCTTTTCTAGAGAGTATTTAAGATGAAGACAAAACAAGAATTGCGTTAATCAAAATTAATGCATACTTTAACATCAGGTAAGGACGTTTTGGTCTATTGCTGAAGTAAATAACAACATAAAGCATAGATCTAACAAAATTCTCAACAAAAATCTAAAATAACTTGTGCTGACTAAAGTTCAACGCACCAACATGCAAAATGTGGCTGAAGCTATGTGATGAAACAACTTAGCTTGAAAATTATGTTATTAAGAGAGTCCAAAACCAATTAAGCCTCTATGAAAAGAGCTGCCTACTAAACTTAAAATATTAAGTTTAAAAGAAAATCACAAAAGAAAGTAAATTCACAAAATGGAGAGTTTTAAGAGATTAATGAAATTAATAAAAAATCTGTTGGGATTCATCAAGGAAACCTACAAAATGAGACCTATATAACAACAATCCCAAACATTTAGCGATAGAATTTGAACATTCAGTGCACTTTTATGCCAGCAAATTTGAAAATTATGTAATACAGACCAATTCCTATGTGTCAATGTACCTCAGCAAAGCATGGCTTTAAAAAATAAGAAATAAATAAAGTCTGAGTAATCCAAAAATTATTGAAGACTTGGAATCTGCACTTTTAAATCCTCCCACAAAGAGAACACAGAGACAAGTTTGCTTCACCAGACAACTGTACCAAATACTTGAGGAAGTAACAATTATACACGATTGCTGCAGGGAAGAAAAGAATTTGTCTTAATTTATTAGGACACCCTGACCATGATAGCAAATTCTGGTTAGAACATTGTAAGTTTGTAAAATTTTAAGTTAACATTAGAGAGCAGAAAGTCTGTCAAACCAAATGCATGCCTCTCTCTCTCTCTCTGTCTCTCTCTCTCTTTCCATCTCTCTCTCTGTATTATACATTATATTATATACCAACTTAGATCAATATGCTATGCCCAGATTTACTGCTCACCACCAACCAAATCAAATGAGTCTATTTGTTTTGATGAAAAGATAAACAAGATTTAACCAAATGCAGCACCAAAATGAGAGAAGGTCTTGATTTGCCTCAAATCACCATCTTCCTGTCTGCCCATGTGTAGTAGTCTTTTGCAGTAAGGTGTGGGTAAGGGGCACCACGGGACAGTGCTTGCCATAGGCTTATTCGTCACTCTCAAGCTTCCTCCTCTTGACCCTTTCTCTTCCTAAGCAATGGAAATGACTTTGGCCATGTGAGGCCAGCATCTGTACAATCTGTCACTTCGTCTGGACCAAGGAGCTGTTGGATATGTACTCAGCAGGAAGGAGGCTGAAGAACAGGGCTTATCTCTAAAAAACAAAAATTAAGTTTAACATCAAATTTTGGTATGCCAGTTACATATTCACCTATATACACAAACATGCATGTTATACAAATACATGCACTCATATTTATAGTGCATATTACATATATGTATATATAATATATCATATTTATCTATATGATTGCTTGAATTTATACTGCAAACAAACATGACTTTAACAAAAGCAACCTAATTCTCCATTAACAAAGTAATCACATGAACACTTAAATGGAAACAAAAAATTGATACAATGATTCATTCTTATCATTCTTAAAGTATAGAGTTAGTTTATATTGATACCTTAGAATTTCCACTAATTTAGTGGTTTAAATGACATGAATTACTTTTATTTCATTAGTTGACACGTAATAATTACATTCATTTTTGGAAAGTAGTATAATTAATATTTATAACTATACAGTATTAATAACTGCATTGATCAATAACATTAATATGTAATATATCAAATATAGTATGTATAATGCATATCCATATATAATATTGATAATATAATATAATGCATGGTCTATTTATATACATATTTTATCCATATCCCTTATTGCTCATTGAAAATATGTACAACCTTTCTTTCTTTCTTTCTTTCTTTCTTTCTTTCTTTCTTTCCTTCTTTCTTTGTTCATGAAGTCCATTTCCATAATTTAATATTGTGAATTGTACTACTGTACATGTGGGAATTTATGTATCAGTAATAGATAATGACTTCAATTATTTGGGGAAGATCAAATATAACTGAGAGAAATAGAGTTTCAGTTTTTAGATATTTCAGCAATCCGATTTGTGTAGTCATTGCATTAGCTTTATTCCCACGAACAAGCCACCACTCTTGTTTTGGTGGCTGTCCCAGCACACTTGCAGTTCTGGGGTGGCATGGAGTGCAGTACCAGGGATCAAACCCAGGCCCTTGTGCTTGCCAGGCAGGTGCTTGTACAGCTGAGTCATCTCCCCAGCCCCACTCAAAAAAGAACACTTCGCTTGCAGAAAGCAAGAATAAAAACATTATTCCTTGGTTTTCTTTATTTCTATAATTATGAGTAATGTGATTATTGATATAATGCTTCTAAAAAGAAAAAGAAGAATAAAGTGTCCCAAGACCAAGATTTTTGGCAATTTATTCATCCATAAAATCAATTTAGTTTCTACATACAAGTAAAAAATGAGAACACAAAATCAAATCATATGACTCATTATGACATAAAATATCAATGTCCTAAGAATATATTTCAGGTTTTTTCACATTTTATATAGAAAATATTAGTGAGAAAAATTTTAAAAGACTAAAATAAATAAAAGAATGCATTGTCTTCATGCTTGTAAATTCAATATTATAAATATGCTATACCCACTAACACTAATTTATAGAATCAGGATAATCTCAATCAAAACACCAACTGAATTTCTACTGAATTTCATAATTTTAGAAGTTCATTTCAAATATAGATAAAATGTACAAGACCAAGAATAAGAGTAAAATAAGAAAACTTTAAAAAAAAAAAAAAAAAAAAAAACCATATATGAGGGCCGGCAGGATAGCTCAGTGGACTAAACGCCTGCGTAGGCAAGTGCAGGGACCTGGGTTCAATGCCTAGCACCTGTGCTGCACAGGCCTGGTCCCTGGGTGGGCTGAGATGGTAATTGAGACTGGGCGTGGTGATGCTCACCTGTAATCCCAGCAGTGAGGTGGCTGCAAACAAGAGAATCACTATGACTCCAAGCTGTGTAATGAGAGCAGACAGCACCGAGTATGCTAATATGAGTGAGTCACTCTACTAGATGCCATAAATAATTTTATTACAAAATTATAATCATTACAAGATTGTAGAATTGGCATTATAAATATTGGTAGATCAATGCAATGATACAATAATGTATAACACTTTTATTATAGAGTTGCAAGGAAGGATAGGGGAATAGCTCGGCAGCATAAGTGCCTGCCTGGCAAACGCAAGGTCCCGAATTGGATCCCTGATTCTGCACAGCCCCAGCAAGCATGGTGGTGCATGCCTGTAAGCCCAGTGCTGAGGATACTAAAACATTAGAACCAATAAGAATCCAGGCTGCATAATGAGACTTCAATGGAAAAGGGAGTCTTAGCCTTATGTTGAACACCAAAGAAATAAACTAAAAAATGCCTTCTAAAAATTATGAGTGTCTTTATGAATTTTTAGTCTAGACATAATTGAAAGTAAAGAAAAACTCAAAATGCAAGCTCTAAATTTGAAAACTTCTATCCAACTGAGACAGAATTAAAGGAATTAAAAAGCAAGGTAGGGAAGAAGTGACGTGCAACAGAACTCACTCCGGAATGCACTGAGAAGCCTGCTAAGAGTAAGAAAGCAACACAATGGAAAACTAGGGCTCTGGAGGCGGGGCTGGGTACTAAAGCTAGGCTATGACTCGCACCGCACTGTGGGACCGTGTGGGTAACATGAGGCAGGACAAGTGCCCCAGAGGGTCACATTATAGCATTGTTGGAAGTCTGGATGAGGTAGCAGCCTGAACAGGAGTTCTGTGGCAGATGAATCTCACACCCCTGCATTGGCAGTGGCAGAAAGGTCCAAGGACCTAAACCTACCCAATACCGTCATCACAAGGGTCATCAAGGAGGTACTCCCAGATGGTGTCAACTTCTCCAAGGAGCACCCCAGAGCTCAATTTCTGGCGCAGCCAGCGCCTTTGTGCTATATACCGCATCCTGTGCCAACAACTTTGAAAGACAATTTTTTTTCCAGGACCAGGGTTCAAACTTATGACCTAACACTTGCCAGGTAGGCACTTGTGCCACAGAGCTATCTCCCTGGCCCCTAACTTTGCAAGGAAAGGGAAACGCACAACATCCAGTGCCAGTGATGTGCTCTCAGCCATGGTAGAGATGGAGTTGCAGCAGTTTATTACTCCTTTGAATGATGCTCTGGAAGCTCCTAGTCAGGAGCAGAAAGACAATAAGGACACTTCAGAACAGAAGAAGAAGGACACAGACAGCAAAACAGACTCAGAAGAGCTAGACCGCAGCAGGGGTGAGGATAATGAGGAAGACGAAGCAGGGCTGGAAGAAGAAGAGCTGAACAAAGATGAGGAAGTAGACAACTAATAGACTGTGGAAGCCACCGAGCTGAAATATGGTGTATGTTTATGTGACAGTTTTCCCTGCTGGTCACAGTAGTCTTAGGTACGGGTGCCTGGGGAGGTCAAAATAAAAACTGACTGTAATTATCATCAAAACCAGCATTTCATTGACTCAGAGCTTCTGAGTAGCAGGATCCTCTTTTGTTTAATCAGTCTGAAAGTTATAACTTTTTTGGCAAGCAGAATTCTAACAGCTAGTTCAATTAGTGATGTGTTATCTTGTTTACTTATGTGCATGGTTATATAGGTTTGTTTTTTTTTTTATCATCAGTCTTCCTACCCCTCCAAAAATATGATAATAACTTCCGTATTGCCTGGGATGGTCCAGGTCAAAGAGGCAGTGCAGGCTCAGGAAAAAGTAGAACTTCAAATGCGGTCAGCCATATTTGATTCACAGTAGCTTATTAAGAATGTTCAGAATGGGAAGCCCGTGACAGGCCTGTAATCTCAGCTGCTTGGGAGGCTGAGACAGGAGAATAAGAGTTCTGAGCCTAACCTCAACAACTCGATGAGGCCAGGCATCCCCACTCCAAAAGTAGATGAAAAAGAGCCTGGGTATGTAGCTTGGCTTTCCCTCAGAACGATTATTGGCTTTTTTTGTTGTTGTTTTTAAGATCATCTGTTCTATGGCTTCTTCCTGTGACAGCATTAATTGAGTTCTGCTTCCTCTAAAACTACCTGGCGTCGGGCCCTCCTGTGTTGCCCATAGGTATCTGACCTGCTGCAGGTGGTCACGGGGCACAGTGTGCTCTTAAGTGAGCAATGTCGTTTGGAAGTCATCAAATAAACACCACTGCTTTTACAAAACAGGTGACTTGGTCCTAGGTTTGCCTCACCCCTGCCACTGTACAGTTCAGAATTTAAGGTCCCTTCTTGGAAAATGTAAAATCCGAGGTTTTGTCTTGCTAGGTCCACCTCGCAGACATGTGGCTCACCATTTTTCACTATTAGCCCTGACAAGGTCAGGGCTTGGCTTCATCCAAGTACATTTTCCCTCTGTGCTTCCTGCTTTCTATTTCTTTTCTGCCTCTCCTTGGCTTTCTTGCCCTTTGTAATTCCAGGTGCAAATCTAGCAATTTTGGATACATACTAATGTCCCAAAATGTAGGTTCCTGAGTTTTAATCCATGTCCTAAAAACGATTTTGTGAGCCAGGTGTAGTGGCACATACCTGGAACGCCAGCACTTGGGAGACTGCAGCTGGAGGATCACCACAAGCAAGAGGCCAGGCTGAGCTACTTAGCAAGACACTTTCTCAAAATCAAAAGGATTTCCTGAAACTCCTCTGAATACTGAAAAACTTCTTACGGTGCCTCCCCCTGAGCTGCTTCTAAAGTGCCTGCTGACTTTTCCTCGCCTTTTTCTCTTTCCACTTAGCATTATGGGCATCTTTTTGTTTCTGTTGAACACTCAGGATTTGGCAGGTACTCTAGTGCAGTGTGACTCTGTTAACTTGTTAAATAAAAAGTTTGTTCATAAATGACTGATGACTGTTGACATTAAATGCTTTGTGCAAATAAAGAACATTTCCTGTTTAAAGTGATGACTCGAAAGAAAGAAAGAAAGAAGAAAGGAAGGAAGGAAGAAAGAAAGAAAGAAAGAAAGTCCTGAACAGGCACTTCGCAAAGCAAATACATGATATTTGGACACCAAAATAGAAAAATAAATATCATTTTTCATAACAAAAATTAAAAGTAAAATCATAATGTCATGGTCCACTACTAATCTAATGGAAAAGCCAAGCCTAAAGGACTGACAATGTCATTTACTGGGGAGCACCTTGGACATTGTCTTAAAACACAGAGGGCGCAGACCTGACCCTGCCAGCGGAGCATCACCAGCTGAGCAGTGCCGCCACCCTTTTGTCCTGGGCGCACACCGAGGCTCATCCTCCCCATGTCTCATCTCGGCCACAGGACCACGTTACTGCAAGGAAGATCCAGGACTTAGCAAGGAGTCGCTTCCAGGTCACGGCCCCTGAATTACCTTCCACACCCTCTGTCATCCTTTTTCCTTTTAACAGCCAGATAATTATGCCCCAAGTGGTCTCAGCAATGTCCTTAGTGGTGACACTTTCTAGGGTAGGAGCGCATGCCTACCGTTACCTCTTGAAAGGATGTTATGTAAATCCTAACCAGACTTGTGTTGCAGCAAGTTAGGATTTTATTGTCAGTCCTTCCAGGCAGCAGGCACCGTTGCTGACGCGCATGCGCACACTCGCCCCCCCAGCCCCTGCCCCCTACCTGCATCCCACTCATCCCTACCCACAGTCCCCGCCACACATGCACGTGCTCGCCTGCTCCTCTCAGGCTGCTTGTGATCCACATCTTCAGAATGATCTGGAAAGTCGCTTCCCTGGTGGACCACTCCTTACATCCTCAGATAAACGTCCCTATACTTGTCCTGCAACACTCATCGTCCAATGCTCATCCTCGCACCATTTCAGAGAAAATACACAGCAGTCCATAGACGCGTCAAGTCCGGATTCAGTTCGTGCTCAGTTCAGGAGCATCCTAGTGCTGGTTGCCTGAAAGATATGTACACAACGCATAAACCCAAGGGAAGTTACTTTCTTTGACTTTAAAATGGCAGCACAGCAAAAAAAAAAAAAAAGGGGGGGGGGTGGTGGGCTTGGTGAATCCCAAGTGTGCAATTTGTAAGCCAGCTGCTTGTGCCCAGAAACAGGGAAAATCATGGGGCAAAGCCCAGGATTCAGAGCCTGGGATTCACCCATGTTCACCTCCTGGCTCCACAGTCAGGTCTATTCTTCACTGAGGGAACAGCAAGGAGCTTCAACGTTTCTTATTTACAAATGCCCTTTCCAGGGTCTCTTAATCTTGTTTTATGTTTGTCACTTTCCCAAATAGCATGAATAACAATGCGGGTGGGGAGGCGGGGAGGATAAGGGCTGGCCAGATAGCTCAGTAAATTAAAGCATCTACCTGGGAAGATGCAGGGGCCGGGTTCAATCCCCGGCTTGACTTGCCAGCCCTGCCCCCTCACCCCACCCTGATGCGCTGTGACGATGGTTGCAACTGGGTGTGGTGGTGCGTGTCTGTAGTCCCAGCTCTTGGGAGGCTGAAAACAGGAGGATCGATACAAATTTGATCTGTGTAGTGAGACCCTATAGACCCTGTACTAAATACATAAAAACAAAAATGGAGGATACCCCAAAACCTGGATCAAAAATTGACTCCATCAGTTACTGACTCCGCATCATACCTATCTCTTCTGTAATATACCGGCATCACTCCTGTCTCTGTACCATACCTGTACCATACCATAACCTCTATTGTGTGAAACTTTTCCTGACAAAATAATACAGAAATGGTAATTGATACAGTATGTATCATCATCTTGAAAGGAGTTGCTCAGAGTAAAAGGTTATTGACATGGATAAGCCTCCCGAGTTGATTACCATCCGGTCTAACCAGTCTCTGTAAGAGCTCTTAAAACTATGAGACCTATTGCCTTCAGTGGTGACAATTTTTGTCCCTATTTTCCTCTACAGAGCCATGTCATAGATTGAATTTCTCAACAAAACTATTGGCATGAAGGTAGAATTATCATCAAACTTGTCATAGATTACATTCAGAAAGTATTCTTACATGACACTCAAAACTCTGAAAAAGCTATTTAGACTCCATCCTGCTTTTGAAACATTGACCTTTTGAAGAAGTTCAAGCCTTGAACTCAGGCATTTCTATGCCAACTTGGAAAGACTTGGGACACACGCATCACTGCATACTGGATTTGCCTCACACCTACTCCCAGTCATGATGAGAATAATCAGCAATGCCTGAAAGTTACTATTATGAAAGTTACAATCTCATCTTTAAAACGTTACATTTGCAAAACATGCAGGCTAGTTTACCAACAACCAGCTGTCACGCTTAGCGCAGGAGACATGAAGTCAACTAGCTACTAGGAAATGTATGCATAGCACCTATGCATTTCAAGGTATTTTTCAGTGTTCCGAGTATCATAATTTCCTGACAGCTTATAGGACAATGGCCATGCTACCTTCAATGGATTCTTTTACCTCACTGTATAGGGTTATGCTGACATATATCTTTACAGAGAGTGTTGCAGAAAAACCCCGAAGGGTGAGTCTGTGTCTTCAGATCTAGTCTTTCAAAGTGCCTTTTCCATATTTCCCCCCACTGTGGACTTTGTTCCTTGGATAGTCTTAGCTAGATTATCCCTCCAGTGGTAATTATGGAAGTAAACAAGAAAATAGCAACATTTATGTTTTGATTCCAAAATTAAAACATGAAAAAGTTTATGGAGGATGGTCACCATGACCAAGTCAAGGTGGCACAAAAGCATTGTTTCTGAGGTGAGGGGATAAAGCAGAGGAGATAGGATGTGACCGCAGCATAGCTGAAGTTACAAGAGAAGGAAGACTTGCTATTCAATTCAGAGGGATTAGGATGGAGCTGTACGGCCAAAATAAACAGGAAAAGGAACTTTAAAAATACACATCTACAAATCGCAAACCTAAGCTGAGACTCATGCAGAATGCTGGCTACGGCAATTTATTTGGGCAACCCCTACCACAGTAATTTTCTGAGTTTCAAGAATGATCTTTCTGGACTTCTGTCATGAAAAGCACATATATATTCCCTCATCATAGATTAGGAGGTGATTTTAATTTAGTGAAGTGAAGTAGCACAATTCTGGTACTGGCAAGGGTGAATTTCCCCATCATTCCATGAAGAGGAATTCTCTAATCAGAAATCACCAAGCCATGGTTTGACTTCTGTTCTTGTATACAAAATCCATCCTACAGTGTCTTTCTATGTGTTTTTTTTAAGCATAAGAACAGTGAGAGATGTGAACAGATGGTTACTTCTATATGAAAAGAAGAGATATTGATATCTAAAAGTCAAATGTGGAAATGCCCTCGATGTAGATGAAGTATCTAGAACTCAAATGTTAGCCCCCGTACGATGAGTACTGAGGAGCACGTGGAATCGTGGGCATCTGCACAATGTACTCTTTACAGGAAATTCAGAAGGACTCAGCAACCACAAATGCCTTTGTATATCTACACCACACTGGAGCCCACCCCACCCCATCACGCATAGAAGCCTGGCTCATCCTCAGGTCAGAGGTCCTGAGCAATTTGTGACTTGAATGCTCTTTTTGATAACTCCCCTCCTGGCCTTCCTCTAGAGTGGCCACGCGAGTGCGTCATAGCGCTGTAACTTGCAGTCTGCCGCTAAGGCTGTAAGCAGCAACACTGATGAGCGTACGCTGTCGCAAAATGGAAAGCACAGCTGGTATGGCCTGAAGACAATCAGTTTGAGAAGCTCCAATGCTCAGAAAATAATGAAGGATGTCTCTCCCTGATTCTATCAATCTAGTTGATTGTTTTTAATGAATAGAAAAACAAACTTCAGGTCAAAAGGAAAGATCACGACTTGGACAGCGATCGGTGATTCCCCTACTGGATCTACCTGACAGCTCTTCCTCTTCCTTGATCTGTATATAAGAGCTGCGCTGGCACCTGGGCACCACAGTCTCTGGACTTCACCTACTGAGTCCTCCAGCATGAGCTTGCTCCAGCTTCTGTTCAGGGCCAGCCCTGCTGCCCTGCTCCTGCTTCTGTGTCTGCAGCAGGGGATTACCACAGCTCAGGAAAATGGGTGAGCTGAGCCCTTCTCCTCCCTACAGAAAACGCATGGGGAGGGAGCGCCCCCAACCTAGAAATCAAAATATCCCTTCTTAGAGATCTTGAAGCTTCCCACATATCTCATGAGCTCTCCTGACCTCACAGTGGATTCCATTTCTCCCCTCTTATGAAACTCCATTAATAAATACCCTCCTGTTTCCTCTACTGACTTCAAGGTTACTGGTTGAATAAGTTTCGCCATAGACACAGAGGGTTTAATTAATAATGAATCTTTCTTAGCCAGGCGTGGCGGCACACGCCTGTAATCCCAGCACTTGGAAGGCTGAGGCAGGAGGATCTGTGCGAGTTCGAGACCAGCCTGGGCCACAAAAGTGAGTTCAAGGCCAGTCTGAACTGCATCGTGAGACCCTGTCTCAAAAAGACAAAAAAAATAATAATAATAATTAATCTTTCTTGAAAGCAGGCATAGAGATTCACACCTGTAATGCCAGTACTCTGAAGTGTAAGTTCGGAAAATAACCAAGAATTTAAGGCCAGTCAGTGCTGCACAGTGAGTTTAAGATAGGCTTTAGTGATATAGGAAGAATCCACCTCAAAAAAATAACAATTGTTCTCTTTGTCTCTGAACTACAGACTACCTTCAACATTTTTCTTTGGAATTCTACTTTGTAAAGTTTACTGTCTCACAGGGTGCCTCACGCAAGAAGAGGTGCAGAGGTTGGGAGTCTTAACCTCTTCATGCAGCTTGGGCAAGACTCATTGCAGGGTGAGATGTCCTCATGTCCCCACCTTAAGTGCTGAGCTTAAGGTAGCCACAGCACCTAGATGATATCTTTGATGAAGCGAAGAGATGAATACAAGGGCTTCTTACTCACAGTGACCTGCGATCTAGAAGCACAAGTTCACAAGTCAGTGCACTGAGTGTCCCAGTTGGAAAGCAGCAACAATATAGGGAAGTAAAGTGAAGTAGGAAATGGAACAAAGGGTTTTTCACACTGGACCTGGGACAGCAGTTTGGGACCACGATCCTGGGATTGCTCTCCATGGCCAATGTTCTCTTCTCGGGGAAGCTGGTCAGTGTTTCACCAACCTTATGTAAAGGAGATGAACAACCTCAGAGACCCTTTAGGACATGCTACCTTAATTATTATTTTTGTTTCATGTGTGTAAATTTTTGTGAATAGGAAAAGCTGCAGCAGTTTCGTTTTCAACAAAATTAAATCCACATAGAACATCCAAATTGACCAACACACTTGTGCTTGAAGCATCTGGTGCTGAACAGCTGGTCTGATCCTGGCATCCCCCCTACCTGGCAGGGTCACTCTCTCTCCTGCCACATCCTGGTGCCTACTCTCTCCCATCGTCTTATCTCTGAACTCTGTGCTTTGTCTTGCTTTTTCCAGAACCAGTCGAAGGGCAATAATACTTGATTTGGACATGCCAGAGGAAGTAGAAGCTGGTGAAGAAGTCACTGTGAAGGCTACTGTCCAGACAGAACTGAGAGAATGCATGGTGGTAAGTACAGGTCTCTCAGTGACGACAAGAGAGATCTACCTCCTTTCTTACACACGAAATATAATCAACGCTCACTGTAATACTGTCAAGTACATTTAATAGAATATTGTCATATATGTGATGTTACATGGGACCCAGAACAATAGTGGAAGCTGACTAATTTCATCTGATAAAAGAAACGCCAGTCCAGGAAGGCCTAGAGATGGTAAGAGAGAAAGAATGAATAGGACGTGAAAGCAAATGAGAAAAGATGCAAGAGGCGGTAGAAAATAGGCATGAGCTTCTCTGTGGCCCTGAGCATGACACCTGTGACATGGGCTAAGCTAGCAGTGGCTTTAAAAAAAAAAAAAAAACTCTGTCCCCCTGTGCAGTTGATTAAAGCAGATGTGGCAGAGAAGACACATGGGTTTTGGTGCACCTTGTCCCATAAACAGCAGTATATCTGCTTTGCTCTTGCTCTTGCTTAGCTCTCTTACTCTGTCCCTAAAGCTCCAGACTTCTGTCCAGGGCTCCTTGGCACCACAAAGAGCTGCAGGCTTTCCTCCTTTATCATAGCTCAGCAATTGGCAGGGGGCGTTTGAATTTATAGAACACAGCAGAGGTTTTCTGATCATACTGCAGCTCAAATTCACCCACAGGATTCATCAGACAACAGAATCAAATCCAACGGTCTGGGAGAACAAGAGCTTCTAGAGGTGTAAAGAAATCCCTGGGCATTTGGGAGTGCATTTCAAGAGCCTGTTCTTTGAGCAGCTTTGGGTTGGGGCATTGAATCATTCTAATTTTCCCAGCAGCATAGTGAGAATGAAGAGCAACTGTTACTCAGGAAACAACTGGGAGCATAAAGACACCTCTTCTTTTCAGTGAATACTGAAAACACCCCGTACATATAAGAGTATAGTGCTTAATCATAATGCAAAGACTATCCCAGCTGCTCTGTTGAATTTTTTCCATCCTTTTATGTTGTCTTCTGTCTTAATCACTCTTCTCTCATTGCCTGGACAAACACTCAACACTCAAAACGAGGGAAGGAAAGGTTTATTTAGCTCACAGTTAGTGGAGGTTTCAGTCCGTGTTCAGCTGGCTCCAAGACAGAGAAGCACATGGCAGAGAACAACCTTTCATGGCAGCGACTAAGAGCAAGAGTGCAGGGAGAGCTATCAGCTCAAGCAGCTAACTTCTCTACCTTCCTTACATTGAAATGCAAATCACTTGCCCCAGGGCTGGGGCAGCATCCACACTCACAATAGCCAATCGCAAATTCCAGAAGCTGCTCCATGACTGCAAGAGGCTTTGGAGGGACACTTATACACAAACCATAACATTCTGCATGTGGACACCCAAGGACTCATGCATATCCCTTATGCAAAAGACATTTTAGTGCAAGAGTTGCCAAAGTCCCAGTAATTTCAGCACTGCTGAAAGGTTCAAGTCCCAAGTCTCTGTGAACCCCTGTACAAATGAATAGATAAACCTTCCAACATTCAAAAGCACAAGATACACATTACCATTCCAAAAGTTACACACAGCAGGATACCAAGCTTTGGGATCAACACAATTCCAAAATCCAGCAGGGCCAACATTAAATCGTATAGGTCCTTATGGAACATCTGAAGTAATCTGTGGCAAATTGTAAGCTCCATGTGACTCCACCACTATTGCACTCTTGGTAGTTGTAGCTCTCGTGGCTTCTCTCTTAGACTGACTTTGCTCCCTTTTTGCAGTTTCCCTTAGATGATCCACATTCCTGGCTGTTCCAAATTTCTGGGGTTTCCACTGAATAGGCTTCTCACTCACAGCTTTACACACTGCCTTCTCAGGGGCACACTGCCTGACCTCCCAGGCCTTCTTCTGAAATTGAGTTGAAAGCCTTCTTAACCTCAGAACTCCTGCATTCTCAATGCACCTAAAACCACTGCCACCTGGATGATGCCAAGGTCTAATGCCAGGTGGCCAGGATTCCTTCTCTCTTGGCTGTAAGGGTTGGGTGCTTGGATTGCTAAGCACTCTGGCCCTGATTCCGAGCGATAAATTCTCCATGTAGGAACCATTCTGGAAACTTGTACAGCTGCTGCAGCCACTCTAGAACAAAGGGTTCAGCAGCTTTTCCCTCAAGGCAAAGTCCCAGACCTTTGTAATTCTGAGGCTGCAAAAGGTAGAGCCCTGCCATCTCCTGTGATGCCCTCAGGCCGTCTTTCCCATTCTCTGGTTTCTTCTCAGCAATGGACATCCTCTTAGCTCTATCTTTGCAGGCCACAGCTTTATTGGCACTTCCTTTCTGGCCAACCTCACAACATTTTAAATCCTCCTGCTGGGCTCCTTGCTCTTGGTTCTCAACATAAATCTGGCTAAAAGCCCCCAATAACAGCCATGCCAGTGCACCAATATTTGGCTGCTTTGAAATATCTTTTGAAAGATTCATCAGTCCGTCATGCTTAAACTCAGTCTCAGGCAGTCTCCAGACATGCACAAGATCCAGATAACTTCTCTATCTAGTCAAAATACAAATGATCTGTAGTCCAACAACCAATGCAGTCCTCAGCAGAAACCTCTCAAACCTGGTCTTTACAGACCAGCTTTCTATCAGCCTTCTGGTCTCCTGAGCTCTGACCAGAATGTCCCCTACAGAATACCCAAAGCTGTTCCAGCACTTCACAAGTAGGCAATATCTCCAAACCTTTCCTATCTCTTCCCATAAGCCATTTCCAAGCAATCATGACCAGTCACAGCAATGACCCCACTCTCGGTACAAAATCCTTTCTTAGTTATTCTTCTGTCATTGCTGGGACAAATACACGACACTCAAAATGAGGGAAGGAAAGGTTTATTTAGCTCACAGTTACTGGAGGTTTCAGTCTATATTCAGCTGGCTGCAAGGCAGAGAAGCACATGGTAGAGAACAACCTTTCATGGCGGTGGCTAAAAGCAAGAGCGAAGGAAGAGCTAGCTGCTCAAGAAGCTAACTTCTCTTCCTTCCTTACATTGAAATGCAAATCACCTGCCCCAGGGCAGGTGTAGCACCCATTTCCACAATGGCTACATGAGGCTTAGGGCGGACATCTATGCACAAACCATAACATCTGCCATTGGAAGAAAAGCTAATTCATCGTTTTTTTATTAATTTTATTATAACCAGAAATGACCACTTGGAAAGCATACACATATTGTACACAAATATATCAATATTTATGATAATGGTGTCTAACTGTGATAAGTAATGAACTTACATCAGACTCCTGAAAAAAGTGATAGATAAAATAGATTCAAGTCAACAAAATGTCATATAACATTGTAATCAACAAAATGAAATCTTAAGAAAATTTCTGCTACAATAAAATGCATTGATCTTTTAAGTGTATATGCTCCTGAGGCAAGGACAATATTGATCTTTTTTAAGCCTACTAAAATCCACGTAAAAATCTCATTGCTATGTATTGGTGAATTGCACTCCAAAAGAATTTCTGTAAGAGGAAATTTTGCAAACATTTTTCAATCATTTTTTCTCTGTAGCTTTCAATAAAATATGAATACAGAGTTATAAAGCATCTTCACATTTTGAAACTGTTAGGAAAATAGAATTTGTTTATTAGATTAAATTTTCTACTACCTTATTTAAAAATTATTGCTTTTATAATGAAAGTGTTGTTAAAGGAAGTATTAGATTTATGCTCTTTTTAGAGATAAAACAGAATGTATCACACTTCTAATGATGTATTTTAATATAAAAATTGCATATGCTTTGAAGCTAAAAAAAAAGAAAAGAAAAACTTGTCATTAGCCAAAGTGCATAGTATTTTTTATTACAGGCTGTTTTATGGGTCTCATAAAGCCTTTGATACCTTTCACACACACACACACACACACACACAATGCTCTCAGTGCATAATGGACATTCGATTGCTTATGAAATATTGACTAGTAAGGGTAAATTAAATAAATTAAAGTTGTGAAACAAGAAGCCATGTGTTTATTGACGTAATGGCTGAAAAAATCAAGAGATTGTTAAACTGCGAATAAGTATCATTTTGATCTTGTGAAGACACAGTGTATGATGGCTGCTGTAGCCATCAGGAAATAGTAAAGAAAATACAGGAGTGGGAGTTCTATGCCCTCTGGCTTTCAAAGGCGCTCTCAGTAGCAACCAATGGTGGGGATGCTGAGATTTCCTGTGGGTCTGAGCATTGCTCAGCGCACAATTTATGCATAACTGAGAAAGCTTCTGGAGTGGACCAACGACAGGTGGCAGCAGCCGTGCACGCCAGGCCCTCTGTTCACTCACACGTGTTCAGGGCAGTGATACGTGCTGGTGAAACTTTTAAGATGCATTAATCTGACAAGTGCTATGAGCCTCCTTTTTCTTCCTTCTTATGACATCACACATTGTGCTGATGCTACATGGAAATTTCTTTCCATCTGGATTTACACAGCCATTGTATTTGTTCAGAGGTCCCTCTAGGTTGACATATGCCAGAGTAAAACCCTTCAATTAGCACTAAATAGACACTGAAATTGACACATAGAATAATCTGTTACAGGACCCAAGTTGAAAGGGAAAAAAAAAAAGTGAATAAATTTGATCTTCAGATTTCCCTTTTTCAAAAATGTTAATTATTATTATTATTTTACAATAACTAACACTTTGCATAATGCTGTCTTCATCATAGTTGTTCGGAGTATGAGGTGCAGACATGATCCAAATATCATTAGTACAGATCTTTCTTTCATTGTACAAAGAGAAAGTAGCTGTATATATAATCCAATAGTCCACAACAGTAGTAGATTATGAGTTCATCTGTCATTATCAGAAGCTGTGGACTTGAGTCTTTTACAACTCTGCATATTAATATGGCTTTCCTTTTTATACCTCGTGATTAGTTTTAGACTTTTCTGCTGGATGGTTAAGACCGAGGTGAAGCAAGACCTCTATTACAATAAATATATAACTTTTGTATCTGACAAGGCCAATCAGGTCCCCTCAGGGTTTACCCCGAAACCATGGATTATGATTTGCTGAACTTTTGTCAGGGTCAACCATTTGGATGAATCACAGCCATTTTGCTCTCCGTAGAAGCCTGAGAGAATGTTTTCTCTCTAGATGAATCTCTTTAGGCACAATATACATCATCTATCACTTTCCTCTGCAGCCAGAGGAAATTTTGGAGATTTTTAGGACCATTTCCCTAACCATCTTTTATATAGCATGTTTCCTAATCATTCTCCTACCTCCATCTTCACTGTTTAATCCTTAAATTCTCACTTTCCATTTAACTATATTATACCTTTCCATTATTTCTGCTTCTGAGTTCTTCTTTTAGGGAGATTACATGGCATTTACACTTGTAGGTCTGGTTTATTTCATTTATGTGTATATGTCCAAGAAACATCCACTTGTACATGAAGGCTTCTAGTTTATCATTCTTTATAGCTGAGTAGTACTCCATTATATAAAAATACCATATCTTCTTCAACTATTCTTCAGGTGATGGGCATTTTGATTGTTTCCAGGATTTGGCTATCACAAATTGTGCTGATGTAAACATAAGTGCACATATATCACTATGATATGATGTGTTCAGTTCTTCTGGGAAAATTCCCAGTAGGGGGATAGCTGGATTGAATGGGATTTCCAGTTCTAGTTTTTTAGAGAGCCTTCACACCACTTTCCATAATGGTTGCACCAATCTGGATTCCCACCAGCAGTGTAGAAGGGCTCCTTTTTCTCCACAGCCTCTCCAGCATTTGTTGCTAGTTGATTTCTTTATGGTAGCCATTCTTTCTGGGGTAACATGGTATCTAAGTGTTGTTTTAATTTGCATTTCATGGATGGCTAGTGTTGTGGAACATTTCTTCGTGTATTTATAAGCTTCTACTATTTCTTCCTCTGAAAAGTATGTATTCATCTCAGATGCTCATTTCTGCATTAGGTCTTTAAATTTTGGTGCCCTGTGTTTTTAGTTCTTTATAAATTCTACATAGAAGACGTTTCTCTGAGTACTTTTTAATTAAGATTTTTTCAAAATTTGTGGGTTCTTTTTTCGCTTTGTTGGTAATTTCTTTTCACATGCAAAAGCTTCTCAGTAAGAGGAGGTACCAATTGTTAATTCTTTCAAGTAAAATATGTGCAGTTTGATTTTTATCCATGAACTGCTTGCCTACTCCAATATCTTCAACATTTCCTCCTACTTTCACTTCAAGAAGATTAGTGTTTCTCCTTTAACGTTTAGATTTTTAATCTATTTCCACTTTAGTGCATGGGGATAGACCTGGGTCAGTTTTAGTTTTCAGCATGTACAGATCCAGTTTACTCAGCACCATTTGTTAAAGAGACTGTCTTTCTTCCAGTAAACTTTTTGGTCCATTTGTTGAAGGTAAGGTGGCTGTGTGTTTGTAGCTGCTTCTGTGTCTTCTAATCTATTCCATTGATCCTCAGGTCTCTTTTTTGCCAATATTATGCTGATTTTATTGCAATAGCTTTGTAGTATATTTTTAAGTCAGGAATTGTAATGTCTCCTGCCTTGTCTTTGTTGCCCAGGATTGTTTTTGCTATTGTAGGTCTTTTCTGGTTACAAATAAATTTTAGGGATGATTTCTCTAGGACTGTGTGGTATGGTAGTGATATTTCGATTGGAATTGCATTAAATCTGTATAACAATTTCGAGTGTATGGCCATCTTCACAATGTTAGTTCTTCCTATCCAGGATCAAGGAATATCTTTTCTTTTTCTGAAATCTTCTATGATCTCTTTGTTCAGAGTACTGTAGTTTTTACTGAATATATCTTATACTTTTTTAGCTAGATTATTTCCTAGAGATTTCATTTTTCGCAGTGCTCTTCTGAAAGGTACTGTTTCCCTAATTTCCCTCTCAGTGTGTTTATTATCTGTGTAGAGGAATGCTATTAACTTTTGGGAATTAACTTTGTAACCTTCTATGCTACTGAATTTGTGTATTAATTTAAGGAGCTTCTTGGTGAAGTGTTTTGGATCTTCGAAGTAAAGTCTCATGTCATCTGCAAATCATGATAGTTTAACTTCTTCTTTTTCTACTGTGATTCCTCTTATTTTTCTCTCTTGTCTAATGACTCTAGCTAATGATTCCAGAACTATACTGAACAGAAGTAAGGACAGAGAACATCCTTGTCTTGTACCAGATCTAAGCGTAACACACCTAAGTATTTCCCCATTTAGAATTATGTTACCATTGGATTCTCATAGATGACTTTTATTAGGTTGAATTAGAAAACTTCCGCTTCCGGTCCACAGTCCGGTTCCCAGCCCACCCAAGCCCACGCGACTGCGGGGTGAGGTCTCTCCGCCCCTCTGCTTCTTTTCTGCGTTCCTGCGACTGACTTCCCCTTTAGGTTGAACTAGAGGCCATCTGTTTCAATTTGCTGTAGGACTCTGAGCATGAATGAGTGATGGACTTGGTCAAATGCCTTTTCTGTATCAATTGAGATGATCATGTGGTTTTTTAATTTGGCTGTATTGAGATAGTGTATAACATTTACACATTTGCATATATTTGAACCCTGGGATGAATCCTACTGGATTCCTACTGCGCAATTCTACTGCGCCTTTGGGTTTTGGGTTTGGCTTGCTCTTCATTGTCTAGATGACTGAGCTGCAGCATGAGACTATTTATTTGTTCCCTTTTTGTTTCTTTAATGTATGAGTTCAGAGCAATAAATTTCCCTGTAAGAACTGCTTCCACTGCATCTCATAAATTCCAATAAATTGCGTTTGAATTTTCCTTAAATTGTAGATATTGTTTAATTTCTTCTTTAATTTCATCTGCAACCCATTGGTTGTTAAGAAGGTTGCTGTTTAATTTTCACTTGTTTCTAGTGTTTTTGTGGTTTGTCATTTTTTTCCAGTTTCATTGCATTATGGCCAGATAATATGCATGGGATAATTCCTATTTTCTTGAATACACTTAATCATGACCTATGGGCTGGTATGTGATCTATTTTAGAAAATGTCCCATGTGCACCTGAAAAAATGTGTATTCAGAAGTGGCTGGGTGGAACACTCTGTATATGTCCGCTAAGTCCTTTTCTTCCAAGTTCTGGTTCAGTCCTGTTTCTTCTTTGTTAATTTTTTGTCTGCTAGACCTATCTTTTTGTGATAAAGGTATGCTAAGGACTCCTGTTATGATTGTGGTATTAGGTATTAGAATTTTAATGTCCATTAATATTTGTCTTATATTGCTGGGTGCTCCCATGTTGGGTGCATGAATATTTATGAGTGTTATCTGTTCCTCGAATTTTTCCCCTAACTAGTATGTAGTAATCTTTTTTATCTCATTTGATCATTCTCAGTTTGAAGTTGAGACTGTCTGAGAATAGGATTGCTACCTCTGCTTTTTTCATAGATGCTAGGGCATGTAGTATTGTCTTCCATCTTTTGACTTTCAGCCAATCAATTTCTTTATGAGTTAAGTGTGTTTCTTATATGTTATACATATTGTTGAGGTTTCCTTCCTAATCCACTGTGCCAGTCTATTTCTTTTACTTGGTGTATTGAGACCATTTACACTGATAGTTATAATCGAAATTTATTTACCTATGCTTGCCATGTTATTTATTTGTTATTGATTACTCCTTTACCTCTTGTGTTTAACTGTTTGCCCTGTTGGGTAGATTATTTCCATTCTCATTTGTGGAGTTCTCATCATTTCGGCCCCTCTCTAGAATATCTTTTAATAGTCTTGTAGGGTTAGCTTTGTCATTATGAAATTATTTAGTTGTTCTTTTTCATGGAGACATTTTACCTCTCCATCAAACTGGAAAGAGAGTTTGGCAGGGTACAGCAGTCCAGGCTGGAATTTGTTTTCATGAAGGACTTGTACTCTACTCCATGCTCTTCATGGTTTGTGAAGTGAAATCTGCTGTTATTCTGAGGGGCTTTCCTTTAAATGTGATGTGTTTCTTTTCTCTAGTGGCTTTTAGTATATTACTATTCTGATGGATTTCTTAGATCTTGACTGTTATATGTCTGGGTGTGTTTTTAGTTGGGTCGATGTTATTTGGAGTTCCGTATGCTTCAGTTACTGAATGCGATTGATTTTCCACATTTCGGAATGTTTCTGCTTTTACTTCTGTCCATATTCTTTTCAAATCATTTGTATTGATTCCTTCTTTCTTGTAGATTCCTATTATTCTCATGTTGGTCATCTTTGCATCATCCTGTAGATGTTGAATTATTTTTTCCTGCATCCTAGCTGTTGTTATCAGAACCTTTCATAGCTTTTCACTAGCTGCAACTGTGTCTTCAAGATCTAAAACTCTATCTTCACTTTCGTACATATAGTGTTTCCAACTTGTGATTGATATTTTATTTTCCTGTATATCTCTTTGAATCTGCTTCATGTAATCTATTTCTTTCCTATGTTGCTCATCCAAGGATTCCACCATTTTTCTATTCTCCTCTAATTTTTGTCAGTGTCTTCTTTAGAAGCATTTGTTAGTTCTTTCATTATAGTTATACTTTCTTTTTTTTTACTTCATAAAGGTTATTTCTGATCTGATTTCCTCTATACTTATATGCAGTTGTTTTTTTAACTTGAGAGGCTATTAATTCACTGGTTTCCTTTTTTATTTCAGAGGTTATTTCTGATCTGACTTCCTCTATGTGTGTCTGCATTTGTTTGTTTACTTCAGATGCTACTAATTCTGAGATTTCAGCACTGTGATTCCCAACATCTTCTATGCTAGTGACTCCTGGACTTGCTCTGGATGGGTTTGGGGACTGACATTGCATTTTGCTCCATCTCTTTGTCATTTTGAATCTTACTTCCCTCTGACCTTTGATATAGAGCTTTGGTGCAGTTATACCCTTAGCACCCACTGAAAATCTTACCCAAGAGAGATTATATGGTTAAGGCAGTTATGCTTCTGTATTTGCAAGACTACTTTTAAGAGCCCTATTAATGGGTAGTGCTATTTAGCAGTTGACAAGGTTTTGTAACTAGTGGGTTTCTATTTTACACAGTAAGAGCAAACTATGTCTGTGTAGCTAAGCAAATATTAACTTGAAAATTTATATTTAGTTTAGTTCCCCTAAGCTCTGTCTGATCCCCTCCCCCTTGATGTGTCTGGAAGCTTCCAGGTGGGTGCCATTCCCAGAACAAAGCAGTCATGTAGAACTTCAGGGTCTATACCAGATATGGCGAGGGTGGCACATTCATGGAACAAGGCACCCATGCGATCCTGCAGGGCCTCATCTGGGACTGGACGGGAGGGCTCCCGTCACACATGATGACTTCTGGCGCCCACCACTGATTCTTTAGCATCAATATATTTCTCGATTTCCATTCATTTTTCATCCTTGTCATGGAAGGCTGCTGGTCCTTGGGGGATCCTTGAGGACCTCAGGATCAGGCATCCAGGGATGTCTGTGGCTTATTAGGCTTCTAGAATTACTTTTCCTACCTAACAGTCAGGCTGTGAAGTAACTCCATCTCACAGTGAAGGCAGGTAGCAATGACAAGAGTAGGTTTGAACCTCAAGGGTTGTGTGGTAACCAGAAAGCACAGCAGGCCTGATCAACACGCCAGTGAAATGCTGTGTTCATATCTATGCGTTGATAGCCATCTCAGCCATTCACAAAATAAAATAGCATGTAGGCCATCTCCCTGAAACCCTCTGATAAGGAAGGCCAGGCCACTCCTGGATGGACTGCCAACCAGGAGCAAAGCCTTGCCACTTCACCTGTTTCTTGCTCACTCCTGAATCGCACAACCCTCAGTTCTTAGGGATATGTTGGTATACAGGAGACAGAATGTGACTTAACTAAAATGTGCTCCTCAAAAACTGTGAACCACCTTATTCTTTTTCTTCTCTTGTCTTTCTGCTCTTTCATGTCCATCAGACTAACACCGTCTCCTCTTCTCACACCAGATTAAAGCTTATCTCCTAAGCAGCATTCCAGTAGATGGCCCCTTCAACTATAAATTCACCGCCTGCCTCTGTGAAGATAACCCGAAAACCTTCTACTGGGACTTTCAGGCTGTCCGTGAGTAGAGGCATGATCTAAAGAAGGGACTCTTAATGAGGGCAGGAAGCACAGAAGCAGAAGTGTTACAGGAAAAGGTAGGGTCAGGTGTGGAAGCAAAATATAGGAGCTGAGAGAATAATGCCTGGACACCAAGGAGAAGGCAGTGCATGAGAGAAGCTAAGAGTGGTGACTGACTTTCAAGTGATTTGGCAGGACTGAGCCCCAGTGCACAGGAGCACTGAATCTAGGAGACCACAGAGGGCCTTCAAGAGTGTGTGAGGCGCTCTTTCTGCTCCTTTCTTCCAGAAACTACGCCCGTTGCCTCAGTGATCGATGTTGTTCGGGAGACGAATATCTGTCCGGATGATGAAGCAGTGGTACCTATCAAAGCAAATCGGTATTACACTATAAAGAACTTGACCGTAAATTAACGGAGCCCCTTGTAAGTCCTACAATGCCCATGACATCTCCTCTGACTAAGCATGGCTGGAAAATCTGGGCCAGATTTCAAATAAAGAACTTACAAGCTTGCTGTGTTCTATCGTACTTCTCTGCAGAATGAATCCTAAAGTCTGTGTTGGCACACAAATTTCTATAATGATGAATCTCTCTCCAAAAACAGTTACTGATGCCACTCACTTTCTAATGCCCATGAGACAATTTACTTCATGCTCAGCACTTGGAGAGGTCTGTAAGAGGAAGTGCAAGACCCGTGATTTCAGAGAGGCTGATTCTGATGGCAAATGGCCAACAGGTATACATGTAAACCTAACAAAGCTTTTGCACAGCCTGGCAAGCACTTTTGGGGAAGTATTACGTGAGCATGGGTCCGACTGGGGAGGGTCTCAGTTACTCTTTCTCTCTTTGCTGAGACAAAAATGCCTGACCCCCAAAATTAAGGAAGGAAAGGTTGACTTTGTTCACAATTGCTGGAGTTTCCATTTCGTACCCAACTTGCTTTAAGGCTGAGTGGTACAATGCACAGAGCCGCTGGAGATGGAAAACAGCAAAAAGCAAGAGCAAAAGGGCGGAGCTGTGGCAACCAAGGAGGCAGCAGAGTAAATCAAGGCTCCCTTATGTTGCATTCAGACTGTCTGCCCCAGGCTGGGGGTCACACTCACCTCCGTCATCCTAGCCGCACTCCCACCCATACCCCAGCACTACATCAGGACTTCATCACCAAGTCTAGAAGCCTACACCATGACGACACGAGGTTTTGGGAGAACAGCTAATCACAAACCATCACAGGGGGAATTTCTTTAGTGCTTGAAAATCCCTTTTATACCAATGCAAGAGAGTACAATGTAGAGAGAGAGAGAGAGAGTACAGCTCAAAGCTGTGGGACCAAGCCGGGCGTGGTGGCTCACACCTGTAATCCCAGCACTCAGGAGGCTGAGGCAGGAGGACTGGTGCAAGTTCGAGACCAGCCTGGGCTATAAAAGTGAGCTCAAGGCCAGCCTCAACTGCATAGCGAGACCCTGTCTCAAAAAAAGACAAAAAAAAAAAAAAAAA
>PVJA010016807.1:0-37550 GCA_004027025.1 Myocastor coypus
CAGTGACTACTTTATGTTGCATCTAATTTTAGAGTAAAAGCTTTCAGTTTTTCACCATTACAATGACATTGGCTGTTGTTTTTTTCATACATGGCTTTTATCAGATTGAAGTATAGTTCATCTACTCAAATTTTCTATAAGATTTTTATCATTTATGAGTGTTGGACTTTGTCAAAAACTTTTGCTGAGTCTATTGAGATGATTATTTGTTTTTGATATGTTGATATGCTATATTACATTTGTAGATTTGTGTATGATGAAACATCCTTGTATTCTTTGGATGAATTCTACCTGGTCATGATAATAATTTGCTCTTGCTTAGTAATGTACTGGGAATTTTTACATCCATGTTCAAAAGGGAGATTGACCTGTAATTTTGCTTTTTCAGTTGGGTTTTTCTCTGCTTTTTGTATCAATGTAATACTTGCTTCTAGAAATGAATTATAGAGTATTGCTTCCTTTTCAATGCCAATGAAGAGCATTAGGAGTATTGGGATTGAATCTTCTATATATTTTTCATAGAATTCATCTGAGAATTTGTCTCAGCATATGAGCTTTTCTTTGTTAGTATTCCACTTTCAATTTCACTGGCTGATATTTGGTTATTCAGAGTCTTTATATCATCTTGATTCAGTTTTTCAAATTAATACCTATCTAGGAGTGTGTTCACTTCTTCCATGATTTCTGTCTTGTGAGAGTAAAGATTTTCAAAGTAGCTTGTTGGTGATTTTTGGCATTTTCACAAGATCTATAATAATAGTAATTTCACCTTTTTCATACCTTAGAGCTTGAATTTGATTTTTCTCTGTTTTTTTATAAGGATGGCTAGGGTTTTTATCGATTTTATTTAATCTTTCAAAGAGCAAGCTCTTCGATTTGTTAATTATTGTGTTGTTTTCTTTGTCTCAGTTGCTTTAATATCTGCTTAACTTTACATTTTCCTCCCATCTTTGGTCTTTGGGCTTGATTCACTCTGTTTTTGTTAAAACTTTGAAGTTTAGCTTTAGGGTACATATTTTTTCTCATTTTTTTTGCTAATGTGTGAGTTCATTGCTATAAATTTCCCTCTGAGAACTGCTTTCATTGCATCCCACAAATTCTGGGAAGTTATGCTTGAATCTTCTTTGTATTGTAATTTTGTTTAATTTCTTATATAATTTCATCTATAACAATTGGTTGGCTAAGGAGAGTACTACTTAATTTCCATGTGTTTATTGTGCTTGTGCTTTCTGTGGTTGTTAATTTCCAGTTTTCTTACACTGTGCTCAATTCATATGCATGGAATAAGTTCAATTTTTTTGCATTTACTTAACCATTATTTATGGAATAATATGTGGTCTATTTTAGAGAATATCTCGTATACAGCTGAAATGAATGTGTGTTCAAATATTACTGGGTTGAACAACAAGTTTAGTTTAGTTTTGCTATTTCTTCGCTAATTTTTTGCTTGGTTGATCTATCTGTTTTTCTTAATGGGGTATTAAATTCCCCCAGTATAATATATCATTATTCATTTGATTTATCATGTGGGTAAAATTTGTACTATATAGTTGAGTGCTCCTACATTGGGTTTATATATTTAAAAGTGTTATCTTTTCAATTTTCTCCATACCAACACATAATGATTTTCTTTGTCTCTTTTAATTATACTTAGTTTGAAGTTGATCTTGTCAAAAGCTAGAATAGTTACTTTGCTTTTTTCTGGATTCCTATCTTGTGGAGTACTGTTTTTGATCTTTTGATGTTCACAATATTATTTCTTTTTGAGTTAAATGTGTTTCTTTTATACAGTAAATTCCTGGATTTTGTTTTTTGATCCATTCTGCCATTCTATTTCTTTTAATTCATGAAGTGAGACCATTTATATTGATAGTTATAATTGATAAGTATTGGCTTATCTACGTCATGTTATATTTCTGCTCTTGGTTCTCTATGGTCTTGTGTTAATTGCTTTCACTGTTTGGTGGTTTCTTTCAGTTGTTATTTTTGGAATTAGGGTTATTTGATGCCTTTCTGGAATATCTTTCAGTATATTTTAAAGGGTTGGTTTGGTTATCATTAATTACTTTAGCTTTTCTTTCTCATGGAAGTATTTTACTTCTTCATTAATTTTGAAAGAGAATTTTGCAGAACATGTCAATATCTAGTTGAAAGTTGTTTTCTTTTAGGACTTGAAATAATTTACTCCATATTCTTCTTGACTTGATCATCTGTGTTCAGAAATCTGCTATGATTTTAATACGCTTTCTATTAAAGGTGATCTATTTCTTTTCTTTAACAGATTTTAGTATGTTATTCCTCTGCTGAATTTCTGGGAGTTTGATTATTATATGTCTGGGTGGAGATTTATTTTGGCTGATGCTATTTGGAGTTCTATATGCCTTACTTAAATGTGCATCATATTAATTCCCTATGTTTGGGAAGTTTTCTGTTATTACTTCTTAAAATATTAATTTTTAAAAAAATATTTGTTTGTTTGTTTGTTTGTTTGTTTATTAGGTCTAGAGTCTCACTACACTGTTTAAACTAGATTTCAAATGTACGATTTTCAATTTCTTCTATGCTGATATCTTCTGGATTCATTCTGGGTGGGCCCAGGGCCTGAGATTTCTTTTTGCTTCTTCATCTTATCATGTTCTATTTCAGAAAGAACTCTTTATTTTGATTCATGTGATACTTTTTATGAAATTTTGATAGTAAGTAGCTATATCACTGCAATCAGAGCCTCTCTACCAAAAATTTGTTCTTCAAGCATCTCTCTTGTATTAGAGATTCTTGTTCTGTGTCTGTCCCAAAAGCTTGCCTTCTGTATTGACTGAGAGTGGGGTGTTGGATTCTGTTTGGCTGTCCTCTATCATTTGGTAGAGGGCTTTGCAGAGGTTATTATACCAGTACTTCCTAAAATAATTACTGACAAAAACATGTGGTTAAAACACATGTACTATCTTAGATAGACTAGTACAATTAACAATAATAAGAACAGCAGGTGAAATTGGACATGGACAAACTTCTGTTATTTATGGTTTCATACTTTAGACCATATGAGCAAACTCTATAGTTGCAGAACATAATAGATCATAAACTGGGAATTTTTATGTAAACTAGTTCCCTAAGGTCCATTTGCACACCTTCCCATCACGTACCAAGAGTCCTCCTGGCAGAACAATTGAGTTCCCTCCTGCCACCTTCATGCAGCAAGTTTTCAGCCCTCTGGGTCTAGACTTTCACCTGGGTTCTGTCCCACTATTATGCACTAAGAGTCTACACAAGGTATTCTCAGTAGAATAACAAGAAAAAGTTACACCAATTTTCCTGTTATGATGATTGGAATATGTGACTGCAGATGAGCAGGAAGCAGTGGTCTCCTCTGGTGTTTAAGTTGTCCGGTCCAGCACCTCCTCTGGAATCCTAAGGTTATGATGCACTGCACTGTGTCCCAAAAGGCTTCAAGGAGAAAAGGTATTAGTAAATGTACACTTATTATCATGATGATACGCCACAAGTTAGAATAACTTTTAAACTGTGTGCTTTCTATTTAATAACATTAAACAACTTTTAATATATAAGTTAAAAATTAACACTGATAAAACACACCTAATATTACAGAGCTCCTTTTTTAATATTTAAATTGTCTCAAATAAATGAGAACTGAAATCACAAGTTTTACAAATAAATAGAAGGCTTTCCTTAAGCTCAAAGTGTTGCATGTGAAAGGGAAAAGTCAAATGACTAGATGAGTTAATGCAAAGTGCATCAGCCTAGGAAATATGTAAAGCTCTCCAACCAGAAAAAAACAGGCTATCAAACTATAGTAACATACATAGTCCAGTGTTCCATAATTGTAGTGAGTTTTTGGCAGAGCTAGCAATGCTGGAAGCTGTTGATTTACGTCTTTTACAGCTCAGCACACTAATCTAGCTTTATTTTTTAGCCTCGTGGTTAAGCTGTTCTGTTGCGTGGTTAAGGGCAAGTTAAAACAAGGCTTACATAGCAAAACATGTAGCTTTTGTATCTCCCAAGGTCAGTCAAAACCTCTCAGGATTTCCCTTGAAGCCATGTACAGTGCTGTGTAACACTGTCGTCAGTGTCAGCCATCTGGATGAGTCATGGCCATTGCTTGACCAGTTTGCTCTCTGTGAAACCCTAGGAGAATGTTTTCTTTCTAGGTGACTTTCCTTAGGCGCACTACCCCTCATCAATCTCTTTCCTCTGTGACTTCCAAATCTCCTTGAGCAGAAAATTTGGGACATCACTGAGTTATAGGATATTACATTACAGCTTTTCTTATGTCCCAAGTCCTCACTGACATTGAAGGGCTAGGGCCAAAATATTGGCTATCCTTGTAGCCCTTCTTCTCTAATTTTTAGGGTGTAAACTTATATTCTTCTCCAGAAGAGAAGCTATTACTCTATAACATAGGTACTTGAGTTTAACATCATTTTCTTTCTGAATATTAAATTTCTTAGACTTAATTTGGAATCGGTATTTTCCAAGTACTTTCTCTTAGTTCAATGAGAAGAAATTATTGTATCAATAATGATTAGAAAAAATATCATGTCTGTATCCTGTGCTCTAAATAACTGCTCCAAGGATAGCAATATCTATTGTATCAATTATTAAGAATGTACTACTACCATGTTTTGAAACTGTTACACTGTTACTTCTTGTTGAAGTAAAAAAAAAAATAGAAGAAAAGAGAGACAAGAATAAAAATTTAAGATTTCTTGAAAGCAAGTAGTAATATTTAATGATGTGTCCAATTTTACCTAGCTATACCTGTTGATCTGAGAAACAGCTCTGATAATAAAAATAGACAATATATCAACCACTGTTAATCAGCTACTCTTATTTTGAAAATCTGTAGCATATGCATTGTATGTTACCCTGTTTCTATCTTGTGATATTTGTTCTTGCTCTTATTTTTATTCTTGAAAATAAAATAAAATTTAACAATCCTATAGTAGCACATGTGGTCATATAGTCTTAACTGCTAATATGAAATGAGAATACAATATTACCTGAATCTATGCTTTATCAGGGCCTTCATGCCCAGAGGTAGAGTTCTCATCCTTTCCGAGGATTCAATGCACTAAAAAGGATTGGACACATTTATGTTGAGCCCAAGGAAAAGGAGTGTATACTGATAGACAACAGTTTTTTGTACTTAAATACGAGAAAATTTTTATTAAAAGTGACTGCATTAAAAATGTATGAGAATGCTTAAAAATAATTGTGACACTTCTCTAGTGGCCAAAGTCCTGTAGTTGAGTGGGTTGGAAAAATGATTCCAAAGATCAAAAGTATTAGGGCAAATGTAAACCACAAATGCACCTGCAGGAATATCAGTAACTGGGGAAACATGTTACTTTCAGACCAGACACTTAGGTAAAATTTCATTTCTTTTATCAGTTTACCTAGGGACTTAATTAGATGAATAAAAATGCTGCTGTAAATGTTATTTGAATACCAAAGGGAGCACAAAGGATCTCATTCCACTAAATCTAGGGGTCAGCCAAGAGAACACATCACCCAAGTAAATGGTGAGATATCAAGACACAGGAAGAGGAAAATAGCTTGAAAATAAATTTTTAACATTTTTTTCTATTGGGTATAACATAACCTATAATTCTTTTAGTTGGTGAATTTAGACATTGCAGTTATAAAGGCATTATTTTTTATCTGTAGGAAATTAAGACTTTAGGTACAAGTGACAAAACATTTTCACAGCAGTTTTGGTATTTTACTTTACAGTCACCCAAAATATTACACAAATATTTTTCTGGTTTCAGTTGAGGTTTTCAGTTGCGACTAATAAGAAAGCACAATGTCAAAATGCACAAAATTCAAGTCATCATGTAAGTAGAACCAGGAGGATTAAGTAAAACCATACTCCTGATAACAAATACAACACTGTTTTCTCCCTCAAAATTAAAGCTAGGTCCAAGGTTGTATCAGTAAATTTTTCCCATCACAAAAGAATGACAGTGCCAGGAATAAAAGTAAGGCAACCAAAGTAAGACCTTTTCACATCCTGACATTACAGCCTCTCTGATTGGATAACTGTTCCACCAAACCTCCAAAGTGGTTCCGGTGGTAGTGGATGACAAACCCTAGTTCACTTTCCTTTTGAACACCTTCAGCCAGACATCACCTTTTAGGAACTCAGAACAGTGCAGGGAACAGAAGCGGTAACACGCTGGTGGGAAACCATTCTCAGGAGAATGTTCAGTCTGGGTAGGGAAAAGTTTCTCAGGTACTCAGGTACTGTTGTGGAAAAATAAAAGAGAGGAGAGAGAGAAGGGGGGGCAGTGACACATTCATTTGCATTTGGAATACTGATAGGGTCAGAAAGAAATGTAGTATAGACCAGTAGAAGTTGTAAAAGAGAAACACTTCCTGAAAAGGGACGATGGAGATAATGTACACATTACATTTATGATGGAGTATAAGAGGCAATACAAAAAGATTTCCCTAACCCTTGATCTTAAAGAATCATTTCTATCTCCTCTACTGTATTCGCCTTAATCTTTTGTTATGAGAAGAACTCAAACATGTTTTTCTTTTAGAGAGATCTTCTCTGTAGCAGCTTTTAGCAAATGAAAAAAGATTTTTAAGGGCTAAAAATAAAATGTATAGGATTACTATTGTGTTGATTCTGTTGTCAGTCTCTTGCAAGGAAGAAGAGGGATCAGTACTTATTTAAGACAATTAGTAATTATAGCTGATGAGAACATCATAAAGCTTTTAACAGTAAAAGTACAAAAAGAAAATGGTATAGCATAGGAAGAAGCCAACGAAGTTCAACATAATATGTCTTAGGAAACATAAATCATATAGAAAACCTGCCTTTCTTATATTTGAGGATTTGCAGGATTATTTCTCTGAATTTAAACAAGAGAACCTTGCTGGAAATGAACAGCATCTATTATATATTAGAAGGCATCCTGGTCATTTTCAACCTCCACTGCACTATCATCTTCACAATCGTACTTATTGAGACCAGTGTATAACAAACTCGAAGCTCAGAATTATGATAAGAAAGCCTATGGCTGTTGGTTAATTTTATTTATTTATTTATTTATTTATTTATTTATTTATTTATTTATTTATTTATTATGTTATGGCTGGCTCAGCCTGCCCTGGGGTTGGAGCTCATGCAGTATGTGGTGCCAGGGATCACACTAAGGCTCCTGAGGTTGTCTAAGCTTTCTTAAGCAAGGACTTTAGACTGCTGAGCTATCTTGCTGGCCCTGTCAGTTTGTTTTAAAATGTTTCACTCCCTAAAATTTCAACTTACTCTGCCATTACTATTACTACAACTTTCTGACATATTTTACAGCATGATCGCTGTAATTTATCTCATTTGACTCCTTTCTCCAGGGAAAACCCTGGCTATCATGATGATCTCATTAGCATATAGAAGTGAAATTATTACTTTTTTATATACTTCATAGATACTATATGATCATTTGACTTCATCCTCTTTGAAACGATAGGTTTTGTTTCTAATTTAACAATAAAGTTCACTTACTAATGTATGATAAACAATTGAGCAGTTATATATTCAATGAATAGCTATATATTTGGCTGATTTATTAGTATGGAATATTAATGTTGCTCCAGAATGAAACTGATGAATTTTGGAACTTCACAAGTATGATTTGAGCTCGAGACAATAACTATATAGGTCCTCAAATTCTCTGTTACTAATATTTGTATTAAGCAGTTGTTGTATGAATTAAATGAGCTCTCATCCTCTGAAATATTTATAGAAACATTGAAATATCTGAGATGGTCATTACCAAGCAGATATTTACTTACGTTTTTAAGTTATATGTGACTCACTTAACTGACTGAGACAGACATCAAAACATTGACCGAATTTTTTGTGTGGGAATCACCAAATCCACTGAAAAAGTTGGGGACGCCTTGTGTCACTTAACATTATGATCTCACACTATACCCACTCTCCTACAAATGGCTTCATTATGGCAGAGTTAAACTCCACTGTGTGCATACACTTCATTTATCTTTTCACTTGATGATGGACATAGAGGCTGCATCCAAATTTAGCTACTATAGATTATGCTGCTATAAACAGGTGTACACAGATATTTCTATAATATAAAGTATTTAACTCTTCATAGAGTACCCTAAATTGCACAAGTTATATACTATCTCTGGAACATAGTTTCTCCACCTGAAAGTTATAATCTTCACAGTTGTCAAGCAGTAAAAGTAACTCAATAGATACATCAATAGATAAAAAGACAAAGAAAATGTGACATACATATGTGTGTACATAGTGTAGCACTGTCCAGCTTTAAAAAATGTGAATTCTGATTATGCAACAATATTGGCCCAGCCTGATGTCACAATTCTAGGTGAAATAAGTCACCCAATGATAAGCACCATTAAACTTTATTTTTTCAAGATGCATAAAGGGCTGGCATGATAGCTCAACAGACTAAGTCCCTGCTTAGGCAAACACAGGGACAAGCTTGATCCTCAAAATCACATGTCACACTAGCCCCACCCCCTGGTATACTACACTGGCCACTGAGTCTGGGTGTGCTGGTGCATGCCTGTAATCTTTGCACTGAGGAGGCAGAAAACAGGAGGATCACTGTCCTTCTGAGCTGGGTATGAGATCTTGTACAAAATACATATTTTTTTTTTTTTTAAGAAGAAGAAGATGCATAGTATGGCGAAAATCATGGGAATAGAGAATGCAAGGGTAGTTTCTACCAGCTGAGAACAGGTTGCTTCATAGGCTTAGAATTTCAGCTTTGCCATGTGAAAATGCTCTGGTACTTGATCACACAAAAATGAGAATATACTTGACGGTACTGAACTGTGTAGTTTGAAATGGTAAAGATTATAAAGTTTTTGTTTCATGGCTTTGTTTATTTGTGTGTTTGTTTCTTTTTGAGTTCAAGTCTCACTAAGTAGTCTAAGCTACCTTTGAGTTCAGTATGAAGTGCAGGCTGGCCTCAGACCAACTACAGTCCTCCTGCGTCAGCCTCCCAAGAGCTTGGATTACAGCTGCTCACCACCAGACCTGGCTGGTTACACAGTTTTTACAACAACAAAACAAATTTCAAAAGTCTTAAGCCTGCTCAAGAAGCTAACACAAATAATAAATTGTAAATGTGAAATGCTTAGAACAATGCTTCAAATACTATAAGCACTCAGTAAGTTTTATCTATTAGTATTACTCCATAAGTGAACTTTTCTATGTACATCATTTGTTTTTCATCAATGTTATAGCTTGTGAAATACTTTTGAAACAATGGATTTTTTTATGGATTTGATTTTATAATGGCAGAGCCATTTCAGATTTACTGTATCCATTTAGCACACTCATAGCAGACATAAGTCAAGCCTTACTTCCGAACATAGAAAATTTCTGACACTTAAATCTTGAATTTTGCCATGTAATTATTTAATTATATTATTTGCAAGTTATAGCAGTTCACCTCAACTAAAGATATGTGAAATTCATGTTAGATGCTTCCTCTTTTTTTCCCAAAATACTCTCCCTTCTACTTCTCTTTCCCTCCTTACTTACAAGCTTTATTTCCATTTTATCTTTCATTATTTCTTTCTTTCCCCTTCCTTTCGCACTTCCTCCTTCACAGTCCCTTGTCATTTCAAACAATTTCTTTCTGTTTCAAAATATATATCAGGCATGTTGGTCCTTATTTACCCTTTCAGTTTCTCGAACTGAAGAAACTGTGATATTTACATTTGTGTTCATCTTATTTCAGGAAGTACACATGGTCTCAATGCACATCATTTACGTAGGAATATCCTAAACTTACGCTCCTTTATAGATAAGTAACACTTCATTGCATTGCAAAAACACATCATTTTTTATCCATTCCTCAGATGATGGCATTAGAATTGTTTCCACGATTTATTTGTTACAAACTATGCTGCTATAAACATGAACAAACATATATTGCTTTGGCGTGATGTTTTCAATTACCTGGGAAGATACCTAGAAAGGGAATAGATAGATCCAATGTGTCTTATAATCATAGTTCTTTGAGCAATCTCTGCACTGATTTACAAAGTGGTTGTACCAGTCTTCACACTCACTAAAAGTGAAAAAGAGTACCTTTTTTGCCATGGTCCTACCAGCATTTATTTGTTGATAAATGTCATTCTTTCTGGAGATGAAATCTCTACATTGTTATAATTTGCATCTCTCAAATGACCTCTGAGGTTGAACATCTTTTCATATGTTTACTTGCCATTTGTATTTACTTATCTGAAAGGTGTTCATTCATCTCAGATACCCATTTTAGGATTAGGTCTTTGAATTTGGGGATGCCATTTTTTCCATTATTTATATGGTTTCAATATTGACCTGTATCTGAGGGAAAATTGGCTAAAATTTATCGCACTGCCAATTGTTTTTTCACTATATTAGTGATTTCTCTTACTGTACCAAACATTTTAATAGGATGAGGTCCAAATTATAGATCAGGGTTTTGTTCATGAAATATGTGCCTACATTTAAATGTTCTGGAAAAAAAATGACATTCCACATGCCAAAAACTAAAACTAGACTCATGTCTTTCACCATGCACTAAACTAAAATAAAAATGGGTCAAATATCTAAATATTAAAACAAAAACATTAAATCCCCTGGAACATGTTACATATTTTATGATTTTTAAGTACAGAATTTGCAGTGGGAATTGAATAGATCCCTTTATATTATCTGATATTTATTTATGTTAGTATATGGACAATAGATATTTTCTTTGGTTTTGATGACCATAGTATGTGTCTCATTCTATCTATTCACTTAAACTTTTTAACACCATAAATAGATAAGATCAAAGGTAAGACACTTCATGTTAAGCAGCAGCTTTACATTGAAAACAGAACACAGCTGTGATTTCTATCGTGGTTTATTTTTATATGTAGTGGTAAAAATGGTAGTTTTGTCTTGTTTGCAAGCTTCTCAAAATTACTTTTTGCATATAACTGAGAATTGGTTTGCACTCTGTTCCTGCATACCACTTGCATAGAAGTGTGTACTGGCTTGTCACCATCCAGTCTACTCCCACAAAATATATCCATTGCTCTGAGACAAAAATCTTCACCTTCAGTCATTTAATGGGATACAGATGAGTGATCTAAATCTGTAAGATAAAAATGTGAGTAAAAACCTATTTAACACAATGCTGTAACATGCAATGTAACTGAAAAAACAAAGCTTAGGAACTCCCTTCATCACTGTAACAGCCGTGATTGTAATCATTTTTAAATGATATGTTCCGCTGAAAAGAGGTGATCACATACTTTATGCAAAGTTAGAGTACCCAAATACATCTCCTTGTCTTGTTTTATCATCAGATGAATGAGTGCTTATCTTCTCTTCATGAAACCTGAATAAAATTGTATACACCTCATTAGTGTAAGTTTCTACCTTTGAAACATAGCCCTGAGTTACTCACTGTGTTTTACATACGTTATTTGTTTCTTAAGAGCAGCATTTAGAATTACATGGAAAGAATGTAGGCTTTAAAAATAGTAATTCTAAAATTCCCTCATTAATTATGGTGATATTTCATTGTTAGTTGTCCAAATCAATGTGAGAGTGTGATGTTTGTCCTTAACAGGCTTTCTGGAAAACTACTACATTTTCCTTCCTGTCTTTACTCATAAATCACAATGAATTAGATTATTTTCCTTGAGTTGAGAAAAACTAACTTTTTGTTACTCTGAAAAATGTAGCAGAAGAAATAAAGGTGCTGAGGCTCCTCCACATCTACAATACATACCTGACTTTTCCAGCACTAACAGAACATGTATGCCATAGTACACATTTCTTCTGCAAGCGTTTACCCACCTAACACGATATTCACCCCTTGAAAAGTGCCTCCACTCTTCCCTAGACAGGCATAAGCATGTATCTCCCTGACTTTGAACACATCGTTTGTTCAGCTTTAGTTTGCCCCTAACCACAGATGTTAGTGTGTCTACCTTCCGCTGCATGTCTCATTCTACAGACAGTAAAATAAGCTTCTTGAGCACCTGAAGTTTGGTAGTGTACCATAGTGTATCTGGGTGGAATACAGAGTTAGAACTACCTTCTCCCTTTTTTCCTTCTCTATGATTTGGCTTCTGACTTTAGTTTGTTTCTGTCCTTGTGCTTGGAAGAAAGCTCAGTGAAATATGTACCGGCCCGGCAAGTGCAAGGACACAGATTTGAACCAGATACTACATGCTTGCAGAACCAGTCATGGTGTTTCATGCCTGTAATTGCAGTGCTGGAGAGCTTGAGACAGGAGGGTCACTATGAGTCTGAGCTGTATAGGGAGACCTTGTACTAAATAAATAAACAAACAAATAAATAAATAAATGAATACATTTGTGTGTAAAAATTCATACAAATTTTTCACTCCCATTTTTTTCTTTTATTTTTGATGATGATGAGGATGAGGATGAAGAGGAGGAGGAGGAGGAGGAAGAAGAGGAGGAGGAGGAGGAAGATTTTGTATTTTAGGGAAGGGTCTACAGGGTGTTCAGTGTCTCACAGCTAGATTGGACTCATAGTGATCCATCAGTTTACAGCCTCCCAAGAGCTAGCATTAAAGGTGTGTGCCACCACGCCCAGTCTCAGTTGCTGTCTCAGTGCACCCCAGGGGCGGGACTGACACAGCAGGCCCCAGGATGAAGCCCCAGCTCCTGCACTTGCTTGCAGGTGCTTTAATCCGCTGAGATATTTGTCCTGCCTTTCACTTTCATTTCTTAACTCAGACTGACAGAAATCCTAGTGGGAAGCATTATGCAAGACATTTATTACCACAAAATGTTTACCTATTTTGGCAACCAAACCCTAAATACTAAGACTTTGCTTATCACAGATTCGTTTCTACATCTCCTAGTTCAGTTTTCTTGCTTTGATCTCTAGTTTGAGTCAGTTGTTCAAAGCATACATGTGTAGGCAGTTTCATGCTGGTCTTGGCATGCTCACTACTTCTCCCTAGCAGGGTAGCCTTGATACACGTGAGGGTTGAACCTCATGTGTGCTGCATTCTTAATGCATATCTATTTTTATTCATTTATTTATTTATTTATTTGCGGGACTGGAGTTCAAACCCATATCCTTGCATTTGACAGGCAGGCACTTGTACCATGGAGCTATCTCTTTCTTTCTTTCTTTCTTTCTTTTTTTCTCTCTCTCTCTCTTCCTTCCTTCCTTCCTTCCTTTCTTCTTTTGTTTTTGCTTTTAAAATGAGGGTTTACTAGGGCTGTCCAAGTAGCTCAGACAAATAGCTCAGCAGATTAAAACACAAAGGGGCCAGGGATGCATCCCCAGACTGCCATGGTAGCCCTGCTCCCAGGGCATGCTGAGACTACAATTGAGACTGGAGTATGGTGGTGCACATCTGCAATCCCAGCCCTTGAGAAGCTGAAAACAGGAGAATCACTTTCAAATATCGCCTAGAATGATGTTCTTTGAGATGAACTATATCAGTGTGTGCATTAATATTGTATTCCTTCTCTTTCAACATACTCGTATTGATATTCGTGTATTGTTGTGTACATCAGTGATTCATTTCTTTTTAGTGCTAACTTGGTTTCACTGTACATATACTTCAAAAGTTAATGTTTATTTTCTGTGTTACAGATTTTTTTGTGTGTCCAATATTCAGCTACTCTAAAGAAGGATAGTGTGAACAGTTTTGTCCATCATTTTTCAGGGCTGGTTTTAACCCTCCAGCCTTCACACTGAGCTACCTCGCAAGCTCTTTCATTATTTTTGAGATAGTATCATGCTAAAGTCACTAAGTTGTCCAAGTTGGTCTGTAACTTGTACTCATTCTGCCTAACTTCCCAGAGTGTTGGGATTATAACTTTTGTATACATTTTTAAAGACATACATTACAAGTACTCAGGAGAACTGAGTACAAGCTACATAATTAAGTGTAATCATTCTACAGAAACATGTTTTATTTACAATAAATTTCCAGTTTTCCAAAAGAGTATAACATTTCCCACTCCACATTTTTGTTAATATTGTTATGAATAATCTTTCATTTTAGCCATTTTAGTGAAATTTAATTTTGTTTTCCTAATAATGATGAGTGCCTTCTACTTGTGCCTTTTGTTTCTTGAATATCTTTTTTATGGAAACACTTATACAATTCCTCTGCCCTTTTTTGTTGGACTGTTTTCCTATTATTTGCAGGAGTTCGTTACACAGGCTGGACGCAAAATCTTTGCTAAGTGAGTGGAATGTGAAATTTTTTTAATTTAGCCTGTGGTTTGTCTATTTTCTTAGTGATGTTTTTAATTCAATTTTTTTATCTCTAAAAGCCCAGTTTAGATTTCTCCCTCAGAGTACTACACAGTGCAAAGATCTGGGCCAATTTTCAGAAACTAGAAGGGCAGGTAAGGTCACCCAGAGCATAGGTCCTTTCTGATTGATTCTAAAGATACAGAATCACTTACATTCAAGTTGCTATAGTCTTTTTTTTTTTAGAATTTTTTTATTTTATTTATTTATTTTTTTCTTGTTTCAGAACCTTTATTTGTTTATTCACTCATTTTTATGGCTGGCTCAGCCCGCCCTGAGGGCAGGGCTGGTGCACCATGTGGTGCCTGGGATCGAACCGCGGTCCCTGAAGCCGCCCAAGCTTTCCCAAGCAGGCGCTTTAGACCACTGAGCCATCCCGCTGGGCCCCAAGTTACTATAGTCTTAAAGTAAGGGCTGAGTTCTTTGACTACTCAGGAGATCCTCACTGCTGAATATTTCAGTAAACTCACTGTAAACCCTTGCTATAAATTTGCAATATATTACACTAATTATTTATTGTAACCAGGTACTACATACTATTAAAACTACCTCAAATAATACAGAGGTGTTTCAATAAGCTGGTGATTATTCCATTGTTACAAGTAACCAAAAAGCATAAAGGGCTGATTAGCGGTATGCTGGTAAATGACTGTGTTTCTGGGAGACTGGCATCAGCTCTATGAGGAATATTTCTGTCTCAATCACCAACCTCCTTGTTCATAGCCCTCAACACAGCTGGACTTGCCCTACGTGCCCTCCAAGCTGGACTACTGTGAGGAATTTTAATCAATGGTTTCTTGAAGAACTACTCCAAAGTTTCCAAAGTTGCAACCTGGGGAGAACACAGCAGAGAGCTTGTTAACTGCCTCAGCCTGCCAGCATGTGAGCTCCCAGGGAGCCGCAGGATGTTCTGTCTCTAAATGATGCCTGAGCCATGGCAAACTCCAGAGGTGTTCATTTGATGTTAATGGCAGCATAAAATTTATTTATTCAAAATCCTCTTCCTGTTACTTGAAGGTGGATAATTTTTTTTTAACTTTTTAAAGTAGATCCTCAACATATGTAGGCCTTTTCTACTTTTCACCCTTTACCTGTCTTAATTTGAAAATTTGTGACAAGTCAACGTTAAGATAAAGTCTATGTATTTATTTTTATTTTTTAAACCACAATAGCTAATAAGGATCTAGTGTATTTCTAATATATACACAGTACACACAAACACACACACATACATACCTATACTTGTATGTACTACACTCTTAGTACAACTAGATTTAAATATATAACACTCTGCAATATACATATTTATCCCACAAGTATAAATATATCTCTGCCTTTTGCACATGTACAATAAGTACATATCTATCATATTGTGCAATGATTTAGCAGTCATAACTCTAGCCCAAATTTCAAAATTAATGATGTCATTTATACTATGTGTTAGCATAGCTATCCCCTTAAAGCCACTTAATGGCATAGAATGCACCCCACAAAGTTAGATATTTATAGCCTATGTCTTGTTTATTATCCCTTCCCTGAACAAGGAGGGAATACATGCAACAGTACAGCCTTTCCTTTAACAAATATTTTATAAGACTGTTAACAAAAAGTCATGTACACAGTAGATTTTTATCTCAGCTCACGTCCCTTGCATGGGCTCAGCCTGCGATGCTAATGAGCATGAGTGGCCAGGAGGTCAGCAGCCAGAACTAGGACAGTGAGCACTGAACAGTCTTAGGAGATGGAAATATTTAGATAAATGGCTTTAAAATACTGCAGTTGATATTTCAAGTTGCCATACACCATATTCTGCCTGTATCAAAAATGTTGCTCAGCTTAAAAGAATAATTTAATAGTTCAAATTTACAATGGTGTGAGAATTTTACGTGTGTGTGATTTTGCAGTATACAGGAAATTCTAGTCCACGGATAGACTAATAAATACCTCTGATAACTTATAAAATATGTCCACACACAGCATGCCATTTAATCTATTTGCATTCTTTCTTGATTATTGTTGAAGAAACTGGTTCTAGAAAGTTTAAAGTTTTAAAATTTACAGAACAAGAAAAATACAAGGATAAAAGGTAAGACACATTTTCAAACTTGCAGTTATTTAACTATATTCAAGAAATATTTATAATAAATGGGTAATAGTGGTGAAAATTAGGTCTTCATTAATAGAGATATTGGCAAAGAGAAAATATGTGCTTGGTGAACTGCAGTTTAAGAGAGGTGGAAGTATAATCGTACCGGACATATGACAAGTGGGCTTAAAGTCATGTTCTAGCCCATCAGATGGGGCAGAACTGAGACTAAGAAATATTTATGATAAGATATAGCTTATTGGCAACATCCCTGGTGAAGGAAGTGTAAGAAATGAGGAAATAAGTTTAAGGTACGAAGATTAACTTCACTCTATTAATAAAGCCACCTGGAACATATTAGAAACCAAATTGCATGAAAGCTCATCATTAAGCACTAGAAAGAATTTCATATGCTTTGAATATAAATAGTTGAGAAATGAATGAGGGTAACATTTCAGATACAGGAACACTATAGAGATACATCATATGGATGCTTAACTCTCATCATCGTCTTTCTGAGATCACCTGAAAAACTGTTAATCAAATCTAAATTTATTAGATTTAAATATGATACCTAGGGAATTAGCACGGAAATGTCAGAAACACTTGACAAACTTGCTGGATCACCACAATCTCGAGTAATGTTCCCTGCTGGTATTTCTTATGCTTTACAGTACATTTTAGTTACAAATTTTAGGACATAAACAAAACCTTTTTGATATGTTTTGGTTGTTGATGCTGTTCCTAAATTTGAGGCAGTGAGCAACAATATTTAGGACAATATACGAGAAAATCAAATTAGGTTGCTATTTTAATCTGCATGAAGCCTCCTTTTACAATATAGTTAAATTTGTCTTTGGGTGAGGAATTTTTCCCCTTAGTTCTCTGTATTTTTTCAAGAAGAATAATGATTATAAAAAGGTGACAACTTTATTCCTGCATCTTTTAATAGCTAGATTTTGGGGGCGAAATACCTGTAAACTCAGGCATGTTGCCCAGTGCCCTTCCCTTGGCCACAAAAGCACCGTATTCGATCCCAATATCATCCACTTTCATGGATAGGATGGCGTCTCTGTTCAACAACAATAGTGAAAATTACAGAAAGGCAAATGACATTTGAAGATACCTTAAATATTTGAGGATTGATAATTCTGTTATTTTGTAATTTGAGAATATGTCTCTATGTTCAGAAATAATTTTCTTTCACAAATATCTTTAGAATGGTAAATTCTGTGGGAAGCTTACAGAGCTTATATGACTGACAAAACTACACAATTATGTGCTGCATTTCAAAGTCTCTCATTAACAATTACAAGAATGTTGATCATCTAATATTCGCTTATTTTTGTCGTATTTTGTTTTTCTTTCACACATACACATATGGATACATTATACACACACATTGGCATTGGAATTCAATCCTTCTAGTTTATGGAAACTAAAAACAAAATCGGTTCCTTGTACTAGTGCTGAATTATGCTGAAGCCAAGCAAAGATAATTTAGCTGCTTGCTTCAGGAGATACCTGCTTCTAGAAGATAAGAGAATGAGCCAACTAAACGGATTACTTATCAAGGCTAACAGCTTTTTGATCAAGACTTGCTTCAAGACCCATGGTTCTGTGCTCCCAGAAATCCAGTGTCATATCTAAAATAGTACCATAGCCTAACTAATTTGTAGCCTAGAAGAACTCCCTGAAAATCACTTGTTAATGCATTAAAGCCTACAAAAATCTTAGTTTAATTTTCCATTTGAGACTGCCAAGATTCCAGCAAAGTTGTATTCTCCCTTACTACGTTTTGTCAAGAAGATGCTGAAAATTGTTTTTTAATACAACTAATTAGCAAACCAGTGCCCTAAGATCAACTCTGCCCCAGATCTTACCCACTCCCTAAGCTGTGATTCTTCTTCTGGAAAAAAAATCTATGTATTAAAATAATGTTTTTATTTTAATAAAATAAAATAAGGTTGGGAGGTAACCTACATAGAGAAGGCTCAGGAAGGAATAAGGGTTTAAACTGTACTTTCAATAGGAAAAGAAACTTCTTTGGGTGAACAAAGAAATTCTGTGAAGGAGTGGTTTCTCACAAACACAGGAAGACAGGCAATGTAGTAAATCTCTCTACAGATTTAAAAATAAAGTAACACAACTTTAAAACAAGGTTTATTAAAAGAAACTACAACAAAAATTAAGTGGTGCAAGTCTCAATGGGTCTCCAGCACCACTGCAAAGATTTTGGCTTTTATCCTATTAATAACGAGAAGCTATTGATATATTTTAAATTAAACAGAAAATGTCAAAATTTTAATTTTAGGACATGCATTTGATAATACCATGGTGCTTATCAAATGCTTTCTTCCACATTCTCTAAATATGTTTTGTGGGAAATGTAATAACTCATTATTTAAAAAATAATTTCCCAAAAGAAACTTTAGAAATGTGAGTTTAAAGTAAGAAATAAAGAACAAGCACCAGCTTTGATCACAGGAGTATTCATCTTCAGACGGGTCTGTTCTAGAAGGACCCCCATGGAAATGGAGGACTTGGAAATTTTCTGATCTCCTGCCGTGGCACTCCAAGGAATATAGATGCAACATTTTGCAGAATACCTAAGAGAGCTGGAGCACATGAAAATGGGAGACAGAAAAACCCTCAAAATATTTTTAAACAATCCAAGCAAAGTTACTCAAGGAATGAAACAAGAGTGTGGGTATCACTTTTTAGTTTTTGATGCATCACAAACCATTGTAAGACTCAGTGTCCGGAAACAGCATTCATTTCCTACTCATAGGTCTGCTAAGCAATTCTGTTAGTTAAACCAAGGCAAGCTGAAGCTTACCTTGCATCTGTGATACGTTAATAAGTGGCCCAGAGTCTTGAAAACTGAAGATAGCTGCGTTCACATATACTGACTAGCTGGCTATCAGCTGACAAGTAGGACAATGTAAATTTCACTATCCACCGGGCTAGCCCAAGTTGGATAACAAGGCAATGATAGAGTACTCAGAGAGGCATCTTGAAGCTTAGGGTAAGATCTGCAGTAGCATATCTGCTGTATTAAATAACAGACAGATACAGCATAATTTCAGCCCAGAGTCAAGGGATCATTAAATGTATAGTAACTTCTTGATGAAAGGTTTTACAAGAATCCTGGTCAGAGAGAAGAGAAAGGCTGTGGTCACTGTTTCACTCAAACACAAAGATGAGTCCAAAAATCTCTCTACCCTGTCAGATTGGGACTCCTGTAAAGTGAACACTCTCTCAAGAACAAGTATATTGCATCACTAGAAATGGGGCTAGTAGGATTCATGAAGGTTGGGTGATCTAGTTGGTTTAAAAAGGCAGCATGCACAGCCTGAAGAACACTTTGCTGGCATGGCAGTAAATGATAAATGATGATAAGGTCCAGGAACCTGGCTTATCTGGCCAATTCTTCAGTACTGTGTGGTAGGAATCAAGTGAGCACATGCAGGTGACTGCTGGAGGCCTGGCCCGGTGAGGGAGGTGCTCTGAAGATCGCCTTGGAGAGGCAGCACACTCAAGGCCTTGTTCCTGCTAACTGACGCTGCAGGTCAATGCATTGCGGAAAACTGAACAAGCACTGTACATCACTTGACTGATGTTGCTACCCATGCTGGCTGCCAATTCTTTTTCTTTTGTTTGATTTGAGACTAGCTGCAGGAGATTGGACTGTGAATCCCCAGGAGACTGAGAGATTCCTTGAAGGACTGTTCTTGTCCTTGTCTATGCTGAAGTAACTATAATACTGAGTACCCTAAGCTGCTCCTTCATGTCTGTACAAAAGGAAGGGAAGATGGAAAAGAAAAATACATAATATATACGCTTGAGTAAATTATTGATTATAGGAAAATCACTTTATCAAAAAATTCATTTTTTAAGTTTTTTTAAAGAATTTTTTATTTTATTTATTTATTTTTTCTTGTTTCAGAACCTTTGTTTGTTTATTCACTCATTTTTATGACCAGCTCAGACCATCCCTAGAGCAGGGCTGGCGCAGCATGTGGTGCCGGGGATTGAACTGCGGTCCCTACAGCCGCCCAAGCTTTCCCAAGCAGGTGCTTTAGACCACTGAGCCATCCCACTGGGCCCCAAAAAATTCATTTTTATTGAACTTTACTTAAATATCAATTGAATCTACTTTCAATTTACTTTCATTGAAACTTCCTTGATCAGTTAATCCAAATACAATCACCTTCACTATGAATTCATAGAAGTATGAAATAGTCCACAACTAAACCAGCCTCACACCTAACATAAGTAAAAACTCAATATAATATTAAACTATACATAGAAATGATGCTTTGTTTTTGTACTATGGATCAAACTCAGGACCTTGTACTTGCCAGGCAGGTGCTTAAGTCACTGAGCTATCTTCCCAGCCAGAAGTAATATTGTTTTAACTCATAAATGAAGAACATCTGTTATGATACATCTAACTCTAGACTCAGAGGAAGTAAAATCCAGGTAACTCTCCATTGTATGTTCAGAAAAATGTCATCTTTGGAATAAAACAACACTACAGGTGACATGAAGTTGAATTTTATCATTAACTTCAACCAGTTTTCTATCAACATCCACAATAACTGATGTGCATTTTATCCTAAATCATAATATATTAAGATGACAAACCTTGGAAAAATTGAGTCCAATTATCTTGGAATTGTGTCTTGCATTTGCAGATGCTCCTGTCTGCTTCTGAGAGAGTAGGCTACACACTAGTCGTCTCATCTAAAAGGAATTCTTCTGTTTTCTAACTGACTTCATGGGCTTAGTAGAAGTTTTCTTTTTTATTGAAGTTATTTTAAGGTCAAATTATTTTAAAGTTTCAGCCACACAATGTTCAAATCCAAAGTGTTGCTATATGAGGATATTGGATGGAAGAATATGTAAAATCATTATGTTAAGGCAATAGGATTAGCTATTGGCAAAGCCACGGTGAAGATTCCTGTTCATCTTCACAAACTCCAGACTTGCTGGCCATTTCATTCACTTCCTGGCAGAAGGGGAATTTCTGGGACTGAAAGGATGTCTTGGAAGATATTGAAAGGCAGGGTCTGAATTCCAGTGATTTGAGAAATGTGGAAGCAACTGCCAACAGAACATACTTTTGCTATGCAAATGGAGTGATGATGCAGTTATATTCATGAATGTGTATAAGAGAATGTGGTCTCAGTGCACCAGTGCTTTCTTTTTGTGAAGTCCACATACTGACTGACTCACAGACACATGTGGAGAAACCATCTGCAGGTCTCTTTTATTAAACCCATGCTTGCTGTCCTGTCTTCATCAAATATGAACTTAATGACTAGTCAGAATTCTGCTTGATTGGATATTCTAATTATAAGTAGCTACATACATTTTGCAGATAGATGGACTTTCAAACATTAGAATTCAAGAAAACACCTTCAACAGGGTATCTACACCACACAAAATATAATTGAGTTTTGTTGGATGGACACACCTAGTAGTTCAGTTTTCATGATGAGCTTTAGTACCTTATCATCGCTCACCAAGGGCCTAAGAACACTGAGATCTGAGAGGTTTTGAATATTATACAATAAGTACTTGGACATATATAAGAAGAGAAAGGGATTTCCCTTGCTGACATTATGTTTTTATTTATAAACTTTACACATTTAGAAATGTTCATTTTGAGCTATAGACTGGGAAAGAAGCAACCCACAGTGTGATGGTTACAACAGACAATGTAGTGTCTTTTTTTATTCTAAAGTTTGTTTATTCTAAGCCATTGGTCTGCAAAATTTTATTCACCTACTGCCTTTTAAAATTTTCTAAGTCAAGCATGGTAGCACATGCCTATAATCTCAGCACTTGGGAGTCTGAGGCAGGAGGATCAATGTGAGTTAGAGAGGAGCCTGAGCTACAAAAGTGAGCTCAAGGCCAGCCTGAACTGCAGAGGGAGACCCTGTCTCAAAAAATCAATCAATCAATCAATCAATCAATCAATCAATCAATCAATCAAATTTTCTAAATTTGTGCATGCCAAAACAAATTTGAAGTTTAAATTCCAAATATTTACTATGTGTTCAAAGACATGTAAAAAAGCAATTTCTTTAGAATTGTAATTAAGCTTTCACAATGTCTCATAAGCCTAGTGAACTGGCATTCACCATCAAACATTTAAAATTGTACATAAATGTTGAGAACATTATACAAAATGATAACATCAAACACAGAGGATCAAATACTCGGTCTCACTTATTGTGCATGATTTTCAAAGTCAAGCTTATTTAAGAAAGTAGAGGACATTAGTGGGATTCAAGGAGAGGGGGACAGTGGAGAGATATTGCTTAAAGGGTACCAACGTTGAGTTCTTTTTATAACAAGTTTGTACATGTTTTATAAATTTGCCTAGAGTAGATTATGTTTATTGATGCTGGGTTAAATGACATTTTGTCTTTAATATATATATATATATATATATATATATATATATATATATATAATGAATTTTAAATGAGCATTGTAACCTGTTATGTAAAAATCATGGTTATTGTACTACATTTTTTATACATTTTAGTTCTCTGTGTCCATGTATCCATGATTGTGCTTTATGCTAGTTGAGTTTTTGGTTTTTTTTTTTTTTGTTGTTGTTTTTTTTTGTTGTTGTTTTGTTTTGGCTTTTTCTCTTTTGGGTGGGTGTAGGGATTGAACCACCATTCCCTGTGCCTGACTGGGGTTGCCTGCCCAGGTACTTCAACCACTGAGCTAACCTGAAAGCTCCCCTTTGCATGTTGAGATAGTCTTTTCAAATTATACATCTTTGTAAGTAGTATCTACTCTTTCTATTTTCTCACCTTATCATATTGACTAAGACTGCCAGTAAAGTGCAGAACAGAAGAAGTACTAAATTGAGAAAGCCCTGGCTTAATCTCCACTTATTAGTAGCAAAATTAAATAGCATTTTAATTGTAGGCTTTCCAAGTATTCTGTTTATTAACTATGAATGTTCTTCATTAATTATGAAGAATTCTAAGCAATATGTTACTTACAATGAAAAAATGAAATATATGGAGCCAGAGTTTAGCAAGTAAAACAATTAAAATTTTATTATTTATTTATTTATTTGTTTGTTTGTTTGTATTTCAGGGAAGGGTCTACAGGGTGTTCAGGATCTCACTACTAGGTTGGACTCCTAGTGATCTACCTATTCACAGCCTCCCAAGTGTTGGGATTACAGGAGCACACCACCATGCTCAGTCTTAATTGCCATATGAACATGCCCCGTGGACGGGGCCAGCATGGAAGGCCCAGGGATCAAACCCCTGAATTTTAATCTGCTGAGATATTTGCCCAGCTCTACAATTAAAATTCTAAAAAGTAAAAGTTTCATAAAAACTGCTATGAATATATATTTTTAAAACTTGATCCTTAAACCAGGAACATTACTATAGATAATATCAATTCTCTAGGAAGAGAAATCAATTTTGAAATTATATGCTGCCTCTACTTTGAAGATAACAATAGTGGTAGAACAAACATTGCTAGTTTCCTATTATCTTGCTCTGAAATTCTGTATCATTTATACTGTTTTTGTTTTTTGGGGGGGTGTTGAATGCTCTTTAAAATTAAAATATATATATATAAATAAAATAAATCTATAGGCTCCCATTTGCAAGTGAAAATTCATTTTAAGAAATGAAATAACAAATAAACAAATGCACAGGGTTAAACATCCATCACTTTCACTTTTTTATTTTAATTTTTTAAAGAGTACAAGATAGCCCAAAAAACAGAAAATTGCAAATGATACAGAATTTCCCTAAACAATTTAATATGAATTTCAGAAATGGGGAGGGGAGAATGAACCTATTTAAAAGGCAGCAATTACTGCTCTTTAAGCTAACTTCCCTACAACTCTCTCTCCCAGACTCATGTCACAGGTGACGAACACTACCAGGTTTTCCTCAAGAGCACATCATACGCGGGGCACATGCACTTCTTGATCTCTTCCTTCTTTATCCTTCTGTACCAGCCTGACTTGCTTCCTTCTTTCCTGTGGATTTCTACTTAGCTATCACCTCAGCAGAATCACTTTTTAAACCATCATATGGAGTGCTAAACCTCTCTAACTTTTCTCATCACTCTTATACTATTTTAGGTTTCTTTATGGGACTTACCAACACCTAATATATTACATCTTATTTTTTTATGAATTTATTATCATTCAACCTAGGCTAAAATTAAAGTTCCACTGGAAAAGTGACGTTGCAGATTGAATTCATGTTTTCTTTCTGTCACCTTGATTAGCACCTGGCCCTATGTAGAAATTAAATTAATATTTGTTGACTTAAGCAATCAATATTCTTGGTTTTGATATAAGATATGAAAAACTTTAAAAATTTTTAAAATTGCATTGAATTTATGTTCTTCTAGTTGTTACTGAGATTTCTAATTTTATATTTATTATTTTACCTTTTTCAATACTCAATTCACATTAAATTCTTTGGGTTGGTAAATGTGATGTAGATATTCTCAATATTGTGTTGCTTAGAAATAAAAATAAGAAAAATAATGCTATAGATAGTGCAAATATTATTTTTAGAAAATATTTTCTAAAATATTTCAAAATATTTTCTAAAATGCCACATCTTTGCTTAAACCTGTGTCTTTTATAAAATGTATGCACAATTTAATTAATTTTAGTCAGAAAATGGGATAAAATAGTAGAATGTTTACAATATCTATTAGAAACTGTAATCAATGTATTAATTTATAAGTGTATTATACGTAAATAATCATAAGAAATATTTACATTTTTCTAAAAATAAGAGATACCTCCCTCTCAATTTCATTAAAATTTGAAATTAAGTAGAGCTCCTTATAATCATTTAAATTTCTACCTTCATAGTTGGGGAACATTTTCAACACAGAAAATCTATGAGAGACTTAAAAATTCACCATTAAAGACAATTATGCATTTACCCATAAGATATAGCAGACATTAGAATTTAAACATATCTCAGTACACAACAAATTAAAATATAATAGTGACTCTTTCAAATATAGATATTCTTAAAAGATATTGTTAAAATTTACACGTTACCAAAATGTATTCTTTGTCCTATTTGCAGATCAGCTTCTAAAGAAGTGATGCTCTAAATTGTTCAACTTCATTAAGAAGGTATTAAGAACTTGTTTATAGAAGTAGTTAGCTTTCAGCTTTCACTTGCATACATTATTTTCAGCAATACTGATTAAGATTTTTTTTTTTTTGTCTTTTTTTTTTGAGACAGGGTCTCGCTATGCAGTTCAGGCTGGCCTTCAACTCACTTTTGTAGCCCAGGCTGGTCTCGAACTCTCACCGATCCTCCTGCCTCAGCCTCCTGAGTGCTGGGATTATAGGCATGCGCCACCACGCCCGGCTCTGATTAAGATTTGATAACAGAAAAATGTTCTCGATCAGCTTAATCAACTCTAACTGGTCACCCAGGAATAAGGCCCTAGTACATAGCAGCAAAATCAATAACTTCCCCATCTAATGCATTTCTGTCAAGTGCTCAGAGAAAGTTATGGATAAGACCCTATCATTGTCTTTACTTATAGGGTTGGAATCCAGACTTCCATGCTCTGCTAGTGAGTGGGTTTATTTATGTCCCTGATTTTTATTAGTACACATTTTATGCATTTACTGCAATATTATACTGAATCATGTAAAAATGTTCAACTATTGTTAATCAAAAAATTTTAAAAGTAGGGCCAGTCAAATAGCTCAGCAGACTAAAGTGCCTGCTTAGGCAGAGCCCAGTGGCCAGGGTTCAATCCTGGACATGCCCTGCCAGCCCCATTCCCGGTAGACCCTGTACTAAATACCCCCCCAAGAGAAGAAGTTTTAAAAGTTTAAAGAAAAGGAAACATTGTCATAATTTGACTTTTACACACTGTATATACATAAAGTTATTATACTGAACCTGATAAATACATGCTATTAAAATAAGATAATAGAAAACATAGAATTCCTTTGTCTGAAAAATAGCTATTTCCTGAGATGATATCAGGAAAGTAAATTTCAACTACCCACAGAATATTAGATAGATTAAATATTTTTATGGGATCTTAGAGAACTGCTCTTAGTAGTGGTAAACTTTGGTAGAAGTAGAAGTGGGTGGAGCAAAATGAAACAGTCATCTTTAGGTTCTGAAACAAAACAAAGGCTGGGCACAGGGCACTGACTTTATTTAGGCAAAAAGAACAGAAAGTTGAAAAAAAAAAATGATTCCCAGGATGGAATAAGGAAATGCCAAATGCTTCATTCCTGTGGTGTATTTTACAGTTGGACAGATGTTATTGAGTTTTCAAAGAATGTTGATGGATTTATCACTTCAGTCTATGTGTGCACATGTCAATAGTGATTGAGCAGTTTAATACAGAATTTATTCCTGCTTACATATCTTCAAGGCAATATTTAAGTATATGGAACTGCTAGCTCACAGACTCTGTAGATCTAATAAAGATCCACAAGTCTTTATGCAATATATTCCTTTCTTAATGTGTTTAGTACAGGGTCTAGAGTATCTCACTGCACAGATCAGACTCATAGTGATTCTCTTGTTTTCAGCTTCTCAAGTGCTAGGATTACGGTGTGCCACTATGCCCAGTCTCAATTGCTGTCTTAGCATGCCCAAGGGCAGAGTTGGCTCAGCACACAGGGAATTGAACCCTTGTCCCTCTGTCTGCCTAAGCAGGCACTTCAGTCCACTAAGCTCTCTGGCCAGCCTTATGCAACATATTCTTTATCAAGCCTTATGTATTAGTATCTGGAAGAAGAAATGAGACCCATGAGACCATAGGTAGCTTTAGAATCTTTTTTTTTTTTTCCCAACAAAGTGACCACCACTATTGCCCTTCATATTCTGTAGAAAATTGGAAATGTGGCTTTGAGACAAAGGAAACTGAAGAAGCCCCTGCCATTGCCCACTCATCTCTCTCGGTGTTTACAATTCACACTCGTTGTCAGAGGCCAGGACTTCCCCCCAAAAATCATTCCTAGCACTAAAAGCACTAACAAACCTAAGGTGGCCAACAATCATACCTGGCAGTGCTCTTCTTCAGGGTAAAAGGAAAGCAGTGAAGGTGACTGTGATACATTGAAGGTACGTGGTTTTTGTTGTTTTGTTTTTGAGGCACTTAAGTACCTGTTTGTCTCATTTCTGCACCCCCCAAAAAATCTAAAATGTTGGGTTTATTCATGTTTATTTTTATTTTTTCACATGGTTAAAGGATAACCTGATGGAACAGTAATGTCAATAGGTCAAGTAATTTTATATAAAATTTAAAGCTTTTTTTAAATCAACAACCTCCAACATTGTCAGTTGAACCGGTAACCCAATGCAAATAAGGAACATTGGACTGTGTATATAGCTATTTCCTCTCAGCTCAAAGAAAAGAAATTTTTTTCTTCTTTTTTTTTCTTTTCTCTTTCCTTACCAATATCAATCAGAAAATTTTTCGTGTCTACATCCTATGCTCTGTATAACTATTATGAAGACAACACTATGCAATGTGTCAATTATTGAGAATGTACTGCTAACGTGTTTTGAAACTATCTTATTGTTATTTCTTGTTAAAAATGATAAAATAAAATAAAACAAAGAAAAAAATGAAAAGAAAAAAATTTAAAACCTCTTACTATTTGCATAGTTTCCTAGGGTCAGAAGGTAAAAGAAGGATGCTTCCCATCTTGGCTTGTCACTGTGCAAAATGAATATTAAAGAAAGGAATTTTGCAAATGGACAGAAAAGAAAGGGTAATTGTGGGGGAAATTTTGTCACCTGACATAGTTCTTTTTTTTTTTTTGTGGGACCAGGGTTCGAACTCACGACCTTGCACTTGCCCAGCAGGCACTTGTGCCTCGAGCTATCTCCATAGTTCTTGAAGTGATTAAACTACCTTCGTGTTCAGTTTTAAAACAGAGAAGGAAAAAGTGAAAATGCCTATAATTTATCATGGTCAACCACCAATGGGAATGAGCGAGATTTCTTTTTGTGCTGACATTCAAAATTGACAGCACAAATGTTATTCATAGAACAATGATAATGATAACAATTGTCAGCCATGCAAGGAAAACGATGCCAATAAAATTGTCAGGCTATCTGACAGGTTGTTTATTTAGAGAATATCCTGTGGGGCCCCTTAGTAATTGTGCAATGTTATTCGAGAGATGCTATCCCCTCTACAGACACTGATCCCTCATCTCGTAGATTCTACTATTCCATGTCAATGTGAATAATCAGTTGTTTTAGCTCATCTATAGATAAATGCCCCCTGCCTGCCTCTGTGTCTTCTTTTCTGTAGGATTTTTTTCTGACTTTTTAACATAATTTTGGTAAATATGATGTTTCATATTTTTTATTTTTACCAACCTTTTGGCTAACATCAAGTGTGCTTATTATTAACATTTTCTGTAAAGAATTCACTTAACTTTCACAACAAACCTAACAGACAGACATAGGTGCTAAGCTTATTGTACAGGGATGGAGTATTAAGATCAGATTAGGAAATTAATTTCCTCAAAGTCACCCAAATTGTAAGTATGCAATGGTTACATACTGCTTGAAAGTAATTTTTGCTTTGCCATCTTTTTTTAGTGCTAGCCAACACAGGACCAAAGCTAAGAGAAAAAATGAAATTTTGCTACAATATATTTATAGATCCCTACTGAAAGTCAACGTTGTTTGTTTATTTATTTATTTATTGAGGGATTGGTTCTTTATTTCAAAAATCATTTATCAATATTCAGTATTAAGACAGTTGCATTACTGGTTCTTCTTTTTCTTGACTGGTCCCAGAGACCACAACAAAGGAGCATACATTTTAAGCCAATAAGCTGCAGGATATACACCTAACAGACTCACAGAAACCTTAGTGAAAATGGGGGATTGGGTGGGGGAAAGTAAACCTCAGAAGATCAGCACACTGCCAGCCCACAGACTGGAGAGAACTTTTCACAGCCAGATGGGGAGGCCATATACTGCAACCTAAAGAGGCAACATTTCAAAAGAATGTAGAAGTTTTAAAGTTTTGTACATAGCTATTCAAGGTTTCTCTAGCACTGACTGACAGAAAGCACAATAAAAGGGCACTTTCAGAGACAGGAGCTTCAGACCCAGAAAAGGGTGAGATGAATTTCATATGGCTGAATAAGTGGCATATTCTTTTCTTTCAAAGAGGCAGGAAAACAATTAAGTGGTCACCTCTGCATCAAGGAAGGGATACGTGATCTATTTAGTGAGCAGCTAGAAAAGGGAGTAGAAACAGGACAAAAATTTGGTCTCATGGTTGGGGATGTGGCTCAGTGGTAGATCTCTTGAGTAGCATGCATGAGTCCCTGCGTGGGTTCAATCCCAGCATCACAATCACACACACACACACACACACACACACAATCACCCAAAAAAAAAAAAAAAAGCCTCAGTCTCAAGAGGTCTTACCATTATCATATCTTTCTCACTTCTGATGAGAAAAGTAACAAATAAAAATAAAGTTGTCCAAAGATGCGTTGAAGCTCAAAACCTGATCAGCATGGCGTGGATTTTGGCTAACTCCTCCTGGAATCACCTTTCTGGCATAGACATCCTTGGCATGGAGCTGTACGGGCTCCACAATAGTCTTTCCCTGGACTCTGTTTGGCTCTTGGTAAAGCAGGTCCATACTTCTTTTCTTCCTGTATGGAGAGTGCACTATGTGATAGACTGAAAACTTACCTTCCAAAATGGGAATGGAATTAGATTTTGGCTTTATGTTTTTTAAAGAGGGTACAGTTTTTAGAGGTTTCAGCCCATAATCAATTGGCTCGAAGGAAGGGTATCTTAGTTACTCTTCTGTCGCTGCTGAGATAAATACCCGACACTCAAAATGAAGGAAGGAAAGGCTTATTTAGCTCACAGTTACTGGCAGTTTCAGTCCATATTCGTCTGGCCCAAGGCTGAGTGAAACAGGGCAGAGAGCATCCAGTTCATGGCGGTGGAACAACAACAAAATGGTGGCAGCGGCAGCCAATCCATCAGGGCAGCAGAGCAACAGCTCTAGTCTGTCTCTCTGTCTCTCTTTATATTCCTATCAGGCTCTCTGCCTTAGGATATCCGCCCTGCACCACATCCATAGTCCCAGCCCTACTCAGACCGATAATATTGTCAGTACTAAAACACATAATCCCAGTGACTCATGAGTCAAGTCTCAATCTACAGAAGTCCCCATCCAATGACTATATGAGGCTTTGGGGGGAAAACTAGATATAAACCATAACAGAGGGTGACACATGGCAGAAAGGTATTGTGGCCACGGAATATAGGGAAGGTGATGGAAGAAGAGTCAATCTATCCCTTATAGTGTGTCTAGTCCATCAGCATTAGGGCAGTGCCCAATCCTATCAGTGGACTGATCCAGTAATTGTCACCTGCAATCCCATCACCAGACTTTGAATCAATCACACAGTCTAGATTTAGCCGTCTCAAACACAAGTAAATAAAAACCTTACGACCTTACGGAGACTTTCAGGGGACATCTAGACACAAACCATAACAGCAATCAAGCCTGCCTTTACCACAAATTTGTAGTATTTCTTTACTGATAAAAAACATACCTTTTGCAACTTTGACTGTTATTCACTTCTGATTATCAACATAAACCTGGGTGCAAGCAACCGGAAGTACATTCCTATAGTCCATAATCAGCTGGCTCCAAGGGAAGGAGGCATGTTTGGGCGGTTTTGCAGAATTTTACTCCAGATTAATTAGTCTGCAACCCGTATTCTTGGTGTACAGTAATGTCCTAGGAAAGGTGCAAAAGACAGACAATCTTTTTTTCCAAAATATAACACAAATAGCCTGCATCCCAAGTGTCAATAGAATTCATGTTCACAACTGAAACTTGCTGAGGCTGTCCCTTACTGTCCCAATGCTTCTAAACATTTGTCCTCTTTGTCCTCTTCTACATTCTCATCAGAATTTCCTAGTATGTCTGTGGTACTCTTCTCTACTTGCTGGGACAAATACCTGATGCTCAAAATGAAGGAAGGAAAGGTTTATGTAGCTCACAGTTACTGGAGGTTTCAGTTCATACTCAGCTTGTTCCAGGACAGAGTGGCACATAGTCTTTTATTTACTTATTTATTTATTTATTTATTTGTTTGTTTGTTTGTTTGTTAAAATTACTTTTAATGAGAAATAACAATGTGAAAGTTTCAAAACATGTTATTAGTATATTTCCATTATTTAATACAATCGATATTGTTGTTCTCCTATTAGTTACATAGAGCACAGGGTATAGACGCTATAATTTTTCTAATCATTGTTGGTACGAAAAAATTTCTTCTCATTGAACTAAGAGAAAGTAGTTGTATACATAATCTAATGTTGGATAATCACAGTGGGTTATTGATAAAACTGGCAATGTTGGAAGCTATTGATTTAAGCCTTTTACACCTCAGCATGCTAATCTAGCTTTCTGTTTTATACCTTGTAGTTAAACTTTTCTGCTGGGTGGTAAAGGGCAAGTTTAAGCAAGACCTGTATGGCAAAACATAAGATTTGTATCTCTCAAGGTCAATCAAATCCCCTCAGGATTTCTTTGAAACCATGTGCAGTGCTGTGTAGAACTGTTGTCAGTGTCAGCCATCTGGATGAATTACACCCATTACTTGACCAGTTTGTTCTCTGTGAAAGACTGAGAAAATGTTGTCTCTCTCAGTGACTCCCCTTAGGTACCCTGTATATCTTTAGTCCCTTTCCTCTCTAGTCCCATAATCTTCTTGAATAGAAAATTTGGGAAATCACTGTTATAGGATGCTACAACACAGGTTCTGTTAAGTCCTGAGTCCTCACTGACCTTGTTTGCTGTACCTAGAATTATTATGGTAAATAGAAAGAGAAGCAGGTATTTGAAGAATGTGGAAATATGTGGTTCAGAATGTGTATATCATAAAGAAAATTCTATAATAGATCATGAAACAAACAATGCTACTGGTATAAAGGGAAGGGAAAAGTAATTTAGTTTAATGTTAAAATTCAGTTGTAAAGTTTGGATTTATTTTTTGTTTGCTAGTTCATTTGTTTTTTATGTATTTGGTACATAGCTCAGACTCATAGTGATCCTCTGTTTTCAGTCTCCTCTGAGCTGGGATTACTGGCATGTGCCACCATGCCCAGATGTGGGGATCTGATCAGCCCACCCAGGGGTGGGGTCAGCACAGCATGTGGTACCAGGGATAGAACCCTGGTTCCTGCTCTTGCCTAAGCAGTCACGGGGTCCACTGAACTATCTCACCAGCCATAAAATTTGGATTGTGAGTCAGTTTGGGTTTGATACTATGGCTTCATGATTAGTTTAAAAGAATATGGGGATTGGGATAAGACTAAAGAAAAAGAATATGGAGATAAATATTTTATTGTAATGTGGCTATGGTATTTTTTGTTAATTTTTGTTATAGATGTGAAGATAGGGAATGTAAGGATTATTAAGGCAATAGCAAGTGAAAGGGTAAAATAGGCTTCTTACTATTATTTGGTGTTGCCACTCTTTTGGTTCCTAAGACCAACAGAATATTCCTAACCTATAAAAGTCGAGAAAGCTATAAGGATTAATTATAGAGGTTTGAAATTAGCAATTCTAACTTTCTTTTTTAAATTTGTAAACAAGAAATTTATATTCTTATATTGTTAGACTCACAATTTAATGCTTTAAGTAAACTATTATTACAATATGGGTTTCCTGAATAATTTCAGGATTTAGAGTTAATAGGAGTAATGGAATGATATGAAGAGTTATTAAGATATTTCTTATGTGAATGTTGGGGTCATGTTGTAAATAAGATATGACAGTTTTCCTCCAAGTGTTAAAATTAATATGAAACATGAGCCTAGGACTGTAGTAAGTATATTCAATCCAGTAAGAATAATTGTGAAATTACATCAAGAGAAAGTTCATGCAATAATGAATAGTTCTCTAATTAGACTAATGGTGGGGGAAAGGCCGAGGTTAGATAGGCCGGCAAGAATTCATCACACTGCTATTAGCAGAAATAATATTTATAAACTTTGAGACAGTAGTAGGGTTCAGTTATGAATTCATGCATAATTAGAGTTTGCTAAGCAGAGCAGTAAGGAAGATGCAAGACAGCGGGCAATCATGAGAGCAGTGGCTCTCAAAAGCTTCTGTGGTTTCCTCTGCTCCCAGAAGAAGAAGTTCATATATAAAAGATTACAACAAACAGATACAAACATTTGAGGATAAGAATTATTAGAAACCAACACAAGAAAATAGTCTTGTCGAGTTGAAGAAATAGAAAAAAATTATCACAGTAACTGATTCATTATAGTAAATACTGTATGGAAATAGTGATAAAAAATAACAAAATATGGAAAATATTAAAGGAAATTAAATAAAATTAAATGAAAAACAGTGTGAAATTTTAAAAGATTTAATCCAGCAAAAATTATGGATAACAAATGATTTAGGGTCAATTAGAAGATAACAAATGAAAGAAACATACCCAAAAATGAAATCAAATGAAATTTCCCTGAAATTGCACGGAGGATATTTTTTTTTAATCTAGAAAGTGAAGCATGTCAAAAGAAAAAGTAGCTTTCAGAGTATAGCCAAGCTGTAAATTGATGAAGACAGGGTCATTCAAAAATGTAAGTCCATTTGGAAATACAGACAGAGATAAGATGAAATGTTCAGACTTACAGAAAGCATTAGAAGAAAATAAGCTTTTATTACAAGAACCCCGAAGAAGAGCCTTTCCAAATTTTCTGCCCAGAAAACAAAGGGCAAAACATCACACTGTAATTCATTAAAGACACAATGAAGAATGTTGACCATAGTCTTCGGAAAGATCTTCAGCCAAGCAAATAGCAGCGAGTGAAAAATATGTGGCAAGCTCTGGTCAGAGTACTGAGTCCAGACAGGTGGGGGGAGAAGACAAGAGGAAGCATAAAGGATCGAGATGCTAAGCTTTTGTGCATCCATTTCCCACAATAAAATATTCATAATGTATTGGAAACAAAGTAATGATAAAACATCTCTCTTACTTTGAACAGAAAATAAATAGGCAAGAAAAAAGAAGACCTGAAAAAAAAGTTGAGTTTAAATATTACAGAAAATTTTATTTTAAGTAGAAAGTAAAATTTGATAACGTATAACTATAAATAAGATCATTTACAATCTGAATTACAGTAAAAGATAAAAATGGAGTAAGAAGAGAGCACTAAATAATTAAATTGGATAACAGCATTAGAAATATGAGCATTATGTTTCACTCTAAAGGAAATCATTTGTGCCCTAAAAAGAGAACAATGTGACAATATAAAAATTAGCTTTAGGAAGGGGAAAAGTGGGAGGTGGAAGGGAGGGAAGCGTACTAATTATGTCATTGCCTGTTGTGGGGAATCAATACATTCTCTCAAGAAATAATTACACAGTATGATTACCATTATCAAGATAACTGCTAAAAGACAAATTGAAATTGTCTGAGAGAGCACGGAGCAAAACACAAAATGAAGGAAAACCATCCCATACTAAAAAAGAAAAGAAAGAAAGAAAGAAAGAGTCAGGAAGGAAAAAGTAAACACAAAAGTAGTAGCCTAAGTGTGACCGCAGCATGATGGCCGAAGACAGCATTCCTTGCACATTTATCTCTCACAGCAGCAATAACTGAAGGACCTACGCCAACCTCTTTCTTGAATAACAGTCCACCAATCTCAGTTCGGTCTGTGGATTCTAATGCAACCTGTGAGCAGGCTCTGGCACCCCAGGCCCTCAACAAGGGAGAAGTCCTGCTCACCCAACCAGGAAGGAGTGACTCTCCTCCAAGGCCCCAGAAGTGATTGGCCCACTGACCTGCACACGACAGCAGTAAATTTGGAACCCACCTTCAGTTTCCACTTAGCCGTGATTCAGAAACAATCCTACCCCTAAGAATCTACAAAGGGAGCATTAGGGTTCACATTTCCAGAAGGATTCCTAAAAGACCACATAAACATTGGAACTGAAGAACACAAAAGAATTGAGAATTGAACAGCTTCAAAAACAGGTCAAATAAATTGTGTATTAGAAATATATCTTAGTTATGGTTTCCTTTCCAAATTACCTTAGTCTGAGTATCTTCAATAACAAACATTTGCTTCTCATGGCTCTGGAGGCCAGTTTAGGATCAGGATATCTGACTAGTTGAAATCTTGATGTGGCACCTCTTCCTGCTAATGGACTCACATGTGTCACCCTTGGTACCGAAGAGTGCTCTCCCTTCCTCTTTTTATAACTGAATTGATTTTAGGGCAACTCTGCTCTCATCACCTCAGTTCAATCTAATTTCCACTCGCATGCCCATCTCCAAACACAATTACTCAGGGAATTAGGACTTGGACATAGCAATTTGAAGTATATTCAGTCCATTGCAAAATACATCAATTGAACTGTGGTCCCTGCATGCTTGCCTAAGTTTGTCTAAGCAGGCACTCTAGAATGCTGATTTATCTCTCCAGCCCTTACGCAGATCTATCAAGTTAAGTTGGTGCTTAGTGATCTAAATGTGGAAGGTATGCTTTCAGGGCACCTGGGTAGGCCTTAAACATGTATAAAACTATGATCACACTTAATCAACAAGGTTAAAATCAGAGTGAGCATATTGAACAGACATTGATGATATGATGAAATATTGTGCACCTTGGAAAAATACCAAGTCTTAAACTCAAGAACAACACCTTAGGAAACCGTTTACAAGATTTATTAGAATAGTAAAAGCACAATTCACAACAAATTTTTACTAGTATTTTCAGGATTCCTAAAATGTTCACAAAAATCTACTTTTATGTAAAGTTGTATGTAAATCATCAAGTTTTAAGAATAGAAAGTGCAAATGTAATTAGATGGTCATCATGTAAGCAAACTTTAATAACATAAATATAGGCAAAAGAAGAGGAATAAACATGGTGAAAATGCTGCTATATGAGAACACATAATATTAATAAACCTGCTTTCTAATTGATGACACCTTCAGTAATTACTCTTATAAGAGAGTTCATAATCCTTTAAAATATTTATGTTTACAAGTCTTTGGACATTTTCATCATCTTTATAAGGAATCAAGTGTCTGATAATTTTCCTAAATTCAAATGCTCTTGAGGATTGACAGTCCAGCCCAAGTCTCTAGTTGTTAGATACAGCATCTGTGAGCCAAACAAGTTATCAGCAGCAAATTTAGTTTCCCTTTCATAATGGTTTAATTATAGAATTGAATTAGTTTTTTTTTTTTTTTTTCATTTGTACACGTCTTTGTTACTCTTCTCTTATTGCTGGGATAAATACCTGACACTCAAAATAAGGGATGGAAAGGTTTAGTTAACTCACAGTTACTGGAGGTTTCAGTCCATAATCAGCTGGCTCCAAGGCAAAGTGGCGCATGGTAGAGGGCAACCTTTCAGGGCAGCAGCTAACAGCAAAAGCCAAGGGAGAGTACTAGCAGCAGCTCAAGCAGCTAACTTCTGTTCCTCCATTACACTAAAGTGCAAATCAGCTGACCCTGGGGAGGGGCAGCACCCATTTTCATGATAATCAATTACAAATTCCAGAAGCTTCCCTTTGACTGCATGAGGCTTCGGGGGGGGGGGGCACCTATACATAAACCATAACAACATGCATACCAGTTCAGAAAGCAAAAATACTTTATTTTTATCATAGCATCAGTTAACCTCCCATCCAACTGGTAGGAGAGAAAGGGTGAATGCACAAAAAATAACAGATAATAAATACCAGCATCAGGAATAGTTCTTAGTGGAAGAAACCTTTTACTGCTCAGAAAAAGAGACCATTTATATTGTTCTATTGGTTTGGAGTCTAAATGGCATAATCACCATAGATGTCACCAGATGGACATGGCTCCCCAGGTCCCCAAATCTCAGCTCCTTCCACTATGATGCAGGGAGCCAGGAAGGTTCAGAAGCCACATGCCTGCATGTCTTTGTCTTTATTTCCATCACAACGTGGCCACCTAACAGGAGGCTGACAAATCTTAGGATGCAAAAATGAGCAATCGCTGACATTAGTGCAAGTTTTGAATCTTCAGGTCTCAAAATAGAGATGTGTCACTAATTCTTCTTTCAG
>PVJA010016808.1:0-42745 GCA_004027025.1 Myocastor coypus
AGGTATTGTTAGCTGATGTCTAAAATACCATGCCTGCATACTGAGACCTCTTGAATCTGGGTTCTGAATCCATTGGACATAACTTTGGTTGTTTTTTTTAATTTTAATTTTTATTTATTTATTTATTTTCGTCTTTTTTGAGACAGGGTCTCGCTATGCAGTTGAGGCTGGCCTTGAGCTCACTTTTGTAGCCCAGGCTGGTCTCGAACTCGCACCAATCCTCCTGCCTCAGCCTCCCAAGTGCTGGGATTACAGGCGTGAGCCACCATGCCCGGCTATGTATGTATAATTTAGACAGGTTAAAATATCTATCCTCAGAATATTTTTGAAAATAGGTATTTTAAAAGATGTAAGGTGTTATCTCATGTATGTTGTAATTTGCATTCATTGATGATTAGTGATGCTGAGCAATTTTTTGTGTCTGTTGCAATTTTTGTGTTATCTTTAGAGAAATAAGTCATCTTATATTTGAGTTATATGATAGTTTTCTATTCAGATATATGATTTTTTTTTTTTTAGAAATCTTAGACATTAAGCAATTATCTGGTGTGTTGCTTACAAATAAAACTTCCCTGTCCATAGGTTGTGTTTTCTTTTTGTTCTTTATTTCTTTACTAGGTAGAAGCATTTTACTTTATTCTGGTCACATTTACATATTTTTGCTTTTGTAGCCTGAGCTTTCTGTGTGATATGTAACAAAGTGTTGCCAAGGCCAATTTTGAAGAGCTTTTCTTCTATATTTTTCCAGGACTTTTATAAGTTTGGCACTTCCACTTAGATGTTTCATGTATTTTTAATTGATTTGTGTGTATGATGTAAGATAAGAGCCCAAAGTCTTTTGCATGTAGACATCCGGTTTTCTTAGTTCCATTTATTGAAGAAACTACGCTTTCTCCATTTTGTCTTTCTGATTCTCTTGTTGAAAATTAACCATCTAGTTTTGAATTTTCTTCTGTTACACTGATCTACATATTTGTTTTTATCCCTGTATCATGCTACTTTTATTAATTTAGCATTGTAATATAATTTTTTAATCAGGAAGAGCAATGCTTCCATTTTTTGCCCATTCAAGAAGTTACCTTGATTATTTACTCTTTTGTTGCTTCATTTGAACATAATAATTTTTTTTTGTCTTTTTGAGACAGGGTCTTGCTATGTGGTTCAGGCTGGCCTTAAACTCACTTTTGTAGCCCAGGCTGGTCTCGAACTTGCACTGATCCTCCTGCCTCAGCCTCCCAAATGCTGGGATTACAGGCGTGCACCACCACGCCCAGCAGAGCATAATAATTTTCTTAAAAATATATATATGTAATTGTAAAGGACATAGTTCAGTGGTATAGTGCCTGCCTGGAATCACAAGGCACTGAGTTGAATGCCTGATGCAAAAAAATAAGCCAAATCAAACAAAACAATATTATATATAATTGCAATGTAGTTGTGTGGATATGCTAGATGTGACATTTATTGTGTTCTTCTATATCTTGCAGAAAACATGAATGAAAGCTAAAAAGTATGTTTCTCAGATTTCCTTTCAGCTAGGATTTTAGGCATGACTAAGTCTCCACTAATCAGATACACTTGCACAAGATCTGACAGGTAGCAGTGAAAGTAAATCTCTGCTGCTGAGCCCCTTACTGTTTGGGTTAGCACAGCCAGACATGGATCATTGTGGTTTTCTCTCCAGCAGGTTTAGCATAAATCCCAGTATCTGGGCATAAGTAGAAAGCCTGAAAAGCCTTTAGGCTACAGGGAAGAGAAGAGTTATTCTTATCAGGATGGTCAAAACCTCTCACTTAGGCAGTCATCTTTTAACAGCAATGTGAATAAAGTGTACAGGCCTTGAGGAGATATATTAATCAGAGGAAATAGCACAGGCTAGAGCACAAGGAAGGATAGGGAAAGCTGAGCACAGAGAATAAGTAAGACCAAGTCATTAAAACCTTGTATAGTGTTATGAAACATTTGGATTTGTATTCAGAGTGCTATGGAAAGCCTCTGGAATATTGTTCCACATACAGACAATAAAACCAGGTGAACTGTCTTCTATGAAGACCTAAATATGAGTATCTGGGCATGAAAGTTTATGCAACCAACAATATAGTATCAGAAGGCTGGGAGATTGGCAGGGTGAGAAATAGTTATACATTTACACAGAAGTCACCAAACTTCACTGGTGGCCCACTGCAGTTGCAAAACCGTTGACTGTGTATGTATCTGCTTCCTCTTAGTCCAAATGTTATTGAAGAGAGCAATTCAGAAATTCATTTTCCAGAAGTCAAGGCCAGGTTCATTAGTTTACATTCAATAAACATGGAGTGCCTATCATAAGCCAACTATTTATTCATTCATACATATAAAGAGTGTTGCTTGATCCTTGGTAGATCTTTGATGCTGAAGAAACAAAAACTAAAATGATAAGTTAGATGAGAACTTGCCCTTGAGGAGATTCATCATTTGCTGGCAAAAGGCCATCTCTCAAGAGCTATAGCACTAATGTACACTAGAAAGGAAGACAGGGTGGCTAAGTGAAATACAAAAGACCCAGTTAATTTTAAATTTTAGATGAACAAATTTTTATGTATTTGGGCATGTCTAAAACATGTCAGTCAATAAGATATACCTACATGAAGTCAGATTTAGCTGGGTGCTCTGCCATTTTATTTCCTAAATGTGAAACTGTAGAAACCAGGTATAATGATCTTAAAACTGCTACTAATATTGGATACACATGAAGATATTTCATGAAGCAGGAAAACACAACTGGATTTTAAGAGGAACATGTGCAGACCATCCATTCTTCCAAATGAGGAACACCCATGATGGAAATTATGTCCCTGTCTTATCTCTCTTTTGTGTAGACACTTCTCCCTGCTTAATACAAAGAAGAAGTGTCTCTTTTCCTTTTCCAGTCCTGTGCAGGTTTCTTGCTCCGGGGGTCTGAAAATTTCCAAAATGACAACAAAAAACTTCAGAATAAGCAGGATGGGTATTTGAGAAAGTGAAGTCTTAAGACTGAGTCACTAAACTTTTCCAAATTAGATGGTCCAACTCATTTTTAATTCAAATAGTTGAGCTATCAGCTTATTAGTTTGGAAGATAGATAGATATAACATTTTTGATATATAAATTGGAAGTAATTCAAACAACTGAGTGAAACTAATGTAACAAACATCTTCATCTTATTTATAACTCATATCTCTTGAAAAATAAGCACAAAATCATGCTAAGCTCTGTTTAATTGTTACAATAAAAATGTGCATCCACAGATTCATAAATTTTTAAACTTTATTTATTTATTTATGTTGTGGCCCATTCAACCTGCCCTGGCGGTAGGGCTGGTGCAGCATGTGGTCTCGGAGTTGGCCTAAGCTTCCTAAGCAGGTGCTTTAGACCACTAAGCTATCTTGATGATCCAAATTTCATAAATTTTATAACATTCCACTAGGAAATGTATGCTGAAATTTTGCTTTTTAGACTTAATCGCTATCAAATCTTTAATATGTTTTTATTATATTAAATGTTTAGAAAGGACTAATTTTTGTAATAAATAACTAATTTTTGTAATAATGCTCCAAACTCAAGTATATTTTAAGTACTTTGAGACTTGCAGTCATAGAAAATAAAGATAATAGTATTGTCAATTTGTATGTTATTATTGAAATAAAATATAATATAGTGATGAATAAATTATTCAAACATAAAAACATATTCCATCATAGTAAAATCTCATGAAGAAAGCAGACTAGAACAAGGCCTTCAGTGAGAGAAGGATAAAAAATATCTGCCAGGTAGAGAAGAGGTTATTCATGCATTCTGTTAATGTGTGATGGCTGGTACTGAATCACTCTGATATTTAGATTCATTTGGATTTGTTCAAAAGGATGATGTAAAATTTTTATTTTTGTGTGAGTATTTATAATGTACCACAAATTGCCTCCTTTTCAGCTACTTATGTTGAAAATGAAAAATTTTACATAGCAATTTAAAAATGTCCTAGGGCTTACACAAATTTTATTGAAATTATTTTAGTAGTCTATGTTGGAAGAAGGAAGTGGATACCACAGCCTTGTGGGACTGAGGTTCTGCTTATTCATTTCCTAAGCTCTAAAATATGTACAATGCTTGAGAATCACTCCCTCAGAAGAGAATCTAAAAAATATTGTCTTGAAGGTCTGCAAGGGCTAAAACATCTGGCTTAGAGTGCACAGATTCAAGGCATAGTGATAGATGATCATCATTGCTCTGTCATCAAGATGAATGTGGTCATATCCAATGGATGTGAAGTCTAGCTCGTGTTCTGTTTAACAAGTCTGGTGCCTTGGTGGGGAGCTGATTCTGCTTTGAAGAAGGAGCATTATGTGTTTTGGGTGAGGCCTCAAAAAGGCTAGCAGGGACAAGGCTACATTCCCATTCATGTAATGAATATAACAAACAGCAAATTCCTAAACAATACAGGGGTCGGCAAACACTGATTTAGGATGCTTCTGCAAACAAAATAAGCTAACAAATATTCAAGCACCTCTGAAGAGATCCACAAAAGAAAATTGAAGATGTGTCACTATGGTTGGTAAGATAGCTCAGAGGATTAAAGCATCTGCCTAGGCAGATGCAGGGGCCAGTGCTTTGATCTTTGGCCTATGGTGCCAACCCTACCCCTGGGGTATGCTGAGATGGTGACTGAGATTAGGTGTGGTGATGTACACCTCTAATCCGAGTGCTTGGGAGGCTGAAGCAAGGACAATCACAAGTCCTTTTCATAGTGAGATCCTGTAGATCCTACACACACACAAAAGTGATGTGTCATTTACATGTGCTAAATATCCACAATGCATGTAAAAATCTTGTGCCATAAACAGTAACTGATAATAATACTCACAGTAGGAATGAAAATGGGGCAAGGGCATTTAGAGAAGGAAAGAGGGATGTGAGTGGGAAGGGGAAGGACATTAAAAAGAATTAGCTTGTGTACATGCCCATGCTCCCTAAGATGAATACAATTGTCGTGTACTGAAACATATGGCAATAAAGTAAAATAATCTTACAAAGAAATCATTCCTATCTATATACCAAATGCAATGTGTCCATATACAAAAAGTATGTAAATTATCAAAAGGAAATAAAATGTGGACATGATGTTACAAAATAGGATCCTGAATAAGGAACATCTCAAGAAAGAAGAATGTTGATGGAGAAAAATTGTGCTCCTCATTATGTCATGCAGAAGTAGCAAGAGTTTGGATGTTAGATATAATTATAAGATATAAAAGCTGGGACAGTTTCTCACCCCTCTGGCAAATGTACAAAACATTAAGTGTATATTTCTCACTTGATCAAAGAAAGTTCAGTACATTTGTATTTGGGTTGCATGCTTTGAAAATCTTGTCATTTATAACAGTTTCAAATAAGTTCTCACTACTTGAAGATTCCACAGAAGTATTTCTGAAGCTATGTTTCCCAGTATTTTAGTAAAACAGCTTAAACAATATATTCTCAGAGCTTTCTGTATTCCTCTTAAGATTAGGAAATGAGTCAATTGGTAGCCAGTTTGTGGAAACGACAAACAGAACTGCTCTGGTCTCTCTCAAAGTGACTAAGACTTTCCTAAGAGGTTATTGGGAGGGATTAGGAGCAGTACTAAAAGTAGATGTTGAGGTCCATTTTTCTAAATCCTTGGGAACAATAACAGACACACTACTGTGGGATTGTTGGACGGTGTTTAGCCCAGTGTTCTGTGGAATCTGGCTAACACTGGTTTGTCAGAGCTGACTATTACATTTTCAGTAATTTTGCAACTAGGTTAGAATCTAGTTAGCAGTTTGGAATTGATAGTGGTGGAAGTATTTACACCATAGAAATTGGCAAATATTACAAGTCAATTAGGGCCTTTGTTTCCTCTTATTTTTGAGAGTCACTTCTAAAATATTTATCAGCACAGTAAAGACCCACCTGAGAAAAGACCATATGCATTCCCCAGCAGAGCTAAGGGCTCTGTGCCCCAGAGGTAGTGACCTATAGAAGCTAATCAAATGGTACAAAGAGCTAGGCAGCAACAATAGATACTATGATGGCCAGAGGGGTTGAGGGGCAACCAAAGCCTCTAGTCAAGTATCACTGTAGTTATGTGGAAAGATCATCTACTCTCCTCTTGGTACCTCCTTCAAATTTCTGTTGAAAGAGAAGAAAGTGACTCTTGCAGGCTCTGAATGGCTTTAGGTTAAACTGCAGCAGGGATAGGGAGAAAGGCAGAAGAAAGCAAAGCCTTGTCTCATTGATGTAACATAAGTTGCTTGAAAATGTCTAATGTTTTAAGCAAAATTCTTTCTGTGTCATATTGGAACTAGATTATAAAAGATTGTTTAATTATCTACAGGGATATACCATTGTTCGACAGTCCTGTTTACTATTAATTGCCAGGTCAGAGTCTATGAAGTTATCTGTTAACTTGTAGTTCTTTTTCAGTAAGAGCAAATTTCATTTTCAACCACTTTGAAACAAAAATTCTAAATTTATACTTTTATATTGTATTATAAAACATAAATCAGTTAAATGCCTAGGTCTACATAGGCTTTTTCAATGATTTTTTACCATGTGACTTTAATAAGTCAATAAATCTTTAACATGCTCATTCTACACACATACAAAAAGCCATGCATTTGGCTTCTTGAAAATTATACTTTGACAGCGTTGGCTAGGCTTTGTGTGGCAAAAGTACTTCATTTCAGCTGATCTTAGGGATAAATATAATTTGGAGCCTTGTCATTGGCAGAATACAACATAACACAATTTCTGCTCTTTGTGCTTCTACACTAGGAGCCCAGATCCCCAAGGAATAGAGATGTTGGTCGGGCTTGTTGGGATTATAGAGTTGATATAAATTAGGCTTATAGACAAAATAGCTGTCACCAAAAGCAAGTATTGAAGTCTTCAGTATCCTAGGGCTTAAATTTGTAAGGGGAAAAGATTCATATGTATTTGACTTGTCTAAAATCTCAGGCAGTTTGCGTCTAGAAATTCCCAGAATGATGATCTGTCACACCCCCTCTAGGACCAATGACTCTTTACAAACAGACTGGCTTGACCAGAGCAGCGCTGAGGGGCAAAAAATTACCACACTTTGCTTTGTTTTATTCTGACCAACGTTTCCCAGGCAGCCACTGGAAGTGAAGATACTGTTTGTACAACCCTACTCAGATCTGGTAGAGGATAGAGAAACAAAACTCATTGACAAAAGAGCAGTGCTATCCCTATCCCTCCATTCTCTCTGGGGCTGTGGAGCAGGATGGGTGTTTTTTACTTTGACTTGGTAAAGCCTACTCCACATTCATAAGTGCTTCACTTCTGTTCTGTGTGGGTTTTTTTTTTTCTCTATGGACATCGTAAAAAGTGCCAATGACAAAAATCCCTGAAAACATCCCCTTCATACCTGGGTGACAATGAGTTCCAGATCACTTGCTCTTGAGATCCTATTTAAAACAAAGTCCAATATTGTGTATAGTGTGATGACAAGATACTTTTCTCATGCCTAATTTCAAAAACAATCCAATCTTGTGGGAAATCTTGACCTGGCAGTTTATTTCCCTGAGGGCTTTGCCTCTCATAGGCTCCATCTCCTTTGTGCATGAAACTGGGATTATCTCTCCTTTCAAACTTCATTACAGAAACTGTGAAAAAGGATATATGTCCATGGAAGTGTTGTGGATCACCCTTGTCCTGCTGAATATGGAATGGTGCTCAGGAACTCTGAGTTTAGAGTCTTAATAGAGGAGAGCTCTGATTAGCACTTGATTCCAGGAAAAGTGACCCAGAGTTAATAGTAAATATTCCTGCTGTCTCAACTGCCAGTCTAGATGGGTAAATGAGACCTGATATCCTAAAAACTATAACCAATGCTTGAGATCTACTTTGCTAAGACCCTAAAGCGTTCTACATCATCTTTGTCTTGTCAGCTTGCTGTGCTTCCCTACCATTACTTCTCATGTACTCCTCAACTGTGCCAGAGCCCATTTTGAAAAGGCAAATAGTTCTCATGAGCTTACTGAGCATAAGATGCCAGATTAGACATTTCTATATAAGAATATCATATAATGCATTATAATGAGACCTGTGAATTATTCGATTATTATTGACCATAAGCCCCCACTATTCCTAGGGATAATTGGGAAGCAGTGATATATCCTTATACCTGAAATTGCATTACAAATGAAAAAAGAAGCCATCCAAAACCTATTAAAATCATGGAAAAGTCATTGAGAGAGGAATACTGATAGTAGATTAGTCTAGAGGTGAAAAATAATCAAGTGAAATAGTTGCTTCTGCAGCAAAGAAATGTCATAGCTTTCATTTGTGTGATGTTTAGACGGATTGCAGCTTAAAGTAATAAAATATCTAAAAGTTGTTAATAAAGTACTTTTTGCTACTTTAAATTCAATTCATAACCTCGACTAGAAACTTATTTGTACCAGTATTTGTGATAAAATCTAGATGATGACATTTTTTTCAGCCCTCAGAAGCTGACATAATAATAGAATCTTAACTTAGGTTTTGTCCTTGGATCAATCCATTTCTTAATTCTAGGATTTTGTACTTCAATAAAAAACATAACGTAAATTCTTTCTTGGATGATATTTGTCCTCAGACTTTGCACTTTTTGACACTGTTTGAAATTGCATGCAAATCCACATATCATATTAGCAAATGGCCTCCTCCTTTTCATAAAAGTACAGTTTGGTGCTATGGAAAAACAGGGATGAGAATTCATTTCAAATATTATCACTTTTCTGTCTCACTCTGTAATTTTTATTAAAGATTAAAGTTAATACACTAGTTATATTAATGTGAAAGTTGTTCCTATTTTTGATAGTGTTTTTGATAATAAATTAATAAATGGAAGCAACAAGGATTATATACTTCAGTCTGGAGATCTAAAAAATTTCCAATAAAGATTTCTTGATACAACACATGGACCTAAAAATATTTTGTTAAGAAAGGAGTAATAGGAATTTACAGGGAGCTTGTTGCTTTTGGAAAGAGCAAAATTGGCATTTCTTACTTGCATAATGTCAGCAGGCTTTCGTAGAGCCAGTTGCCTCTTTTTCAACAAACAAAATGACCTATTTATTTGTCATAATTTCCAACATTTTCATAAGGAAAAAGTCATCTGTGTGGGCAGCACACCTTCAAAGGTCAAATATAATAATTTCTACAGATACTGGGCTAGTCAGTTGTTTTGAGATAATTTTGAGGTTAAACCACCTTGGCTGCCCCAGGGATTGCTCATGTTAAAAACATCTTATTTTCCAAACTCTTCAAAGCTTGTTTGTAAATTTGTTTACTTCACCTTTGGTCTGTCTCTTCAGTATTTTGAGAAGAGATAAAAAAGAACAATGAAGTTAGTGGCTTGGAAACTTTGTATCAACATTTAGAGAAGGTTTACTTAAGGGTTTAAAACAGATATCAACGACTCCTTACATTTATGAATATAAGACCAGGCTTGGCATTCAGGGCAATAAGAGAAAATATTTACCTTTTCCTGCACTTGGAGATTTCTTTGTGTAAATGAGAACAAAGAACACTTCTATGCAATCACATAAAGGAGGGTGTACTAAATGAAAACAAATAATAGAAACTATCTGAAAATTAATTCTGATACTTCTTGTTGATTATATAATCGGTTTCTATAATGAGGGCAATAAAATAATATATGTGAAATAATAAATATCACAGCTCTAATGATCGCTCAAATTCTTTTCAAAAGGAGTTGTACAATATATACCTAGAGAGATTATTTTTAGTTACAGAAAATTTCTACTGGTCTAAGGTTTGAATCAAATAACTTTCATTAACAGCCAAAGAAAACACCCAAAGCACTGAGATAGACATCTTATCTAACTTACCATGACAACATATAATGTGCTTGTACATATTTTATTTGAAGTTTCCCTGAAACAGACCAACTGTGAGACAAATGCACATAGTTATGCACCAGATAGCAGTTGTTTCAAAGACAGATTGTATATGCATTGGTGGTGGTCTCATAAGACTACAAAGGAACACAAAACTTCCAATTGCCTAATACATCACCACCCGGGGTGTTTTCAACAGTGCTAGTTTAACAAACTTACTGAACTGTCAGTAGGATAAAATTATAGCACATACAGTTAAATACAGTCCATAATACTTATTGATAACATAGGACTATGTTACTAATTTATGTATTTAGTATAATTTTTGACATTATTTTATAGTATACTTCTACTTGTAAAAAGCCGACTGTAAAACTGAGTGTTGTGTTATGCCATAGCAACTACTTATATCTTATATGTAGTGTATCATTTGAATGTATAAAGAGGCCACCTTGATCAACTGAAACGTTCTGTTTTTGCTACACATTATGATATTCTCCAAATGAGGAAATCACCTAAAGACATATTTCTGAGAACATATCCCTGTCTAGTGATACATGACTACAGTTTGTTTGGCAAATGATTCCAACAAAAACTAGTATGAGAGGGGGAAATTGTAACTGTGGGCAGGGGTAGAACCATCTTCATTGAGCTAGCACCACTGTACATAGCTGGAGCTAAATTTTAGGAACTAGCATAGACTGCAGTATAGCTCACCCAAGAGAAGAAAGAACTAGTGTCTGTACACAATGACTCCTCCTTAGGTAGGCCTTACATGATAGCTGCTGAAGCAAAGGGCAGTTATGTTTTAGGTCATAATTGTCTCCAAAAGGCTCAAAAACTTGGTGGAACTTTCAGTAGTTCAGTCCCGTATAGGTAATTTACATTACTGTCGGTGTGTCTTGAAGGGAATACTGGGACCCAGTTCCTCTTCTCTTTCTTTTGAGCAGTTTTGCTCTATACCACAATTTCTGCCACAGGCCACATAAAAACAATGGATCACTGACCACAGACTAAAACTATGAAGTGATGAGCCAGAATGAATCTTTGCACCTTTTAAGTTGTTTATCCCAGGTATTTCATCAGAGTGATGAAAATCTATCGCAAGCATTAATTCTCTAATGCAAGTGGTCTAACCTGCTCAACAAGTAGCAACCTAAGGAAACCTCAAGTAAATACATACAAGTTAAGGCAGCTGGAAATGCCAGCCTAAAGTAAGGTATTACTTTAGACTTCTGGGGCTGCTGCAACAAATTATAATTCACAGGGCAGCGGAAATACAATAGATGTTCTTTTTGCCACCTTTTTGGAGGTAAAATATCCAAGGTCCAGGTGTCAGTGGGGCCATGCTCATTCTGGAGGCTCTAGGGAAGAGCCTTCCATATGCTATCCTGCTCTGTTTTCTACAGGTGTTTTTGGTCATCCTTGGCTTAGCAGTATACCACTCTAACTTCTTCCTCTGTCTTCATATCACCTTCTCTTCCATATCTCAGTTTGCTTCCCTTTTTCTCTCTTATAAGTTACTTCACTTTGGATTTAGGCATCACTCGAATCCTAAATCCAAGATCTGATCTCAACATCTTTAGTTACATTTGAAGAGATTCTTTTTTAAATTTTAAAGTGAATAATAAAAGTAATAATGATGCAGAATTTCATAACAAGAGGATAAGAAATTAACAATGGTTATTTTATGGTATATCGTTGTCTTGCATGCGTATATCTGGAACCTGGAAAATAGTCTTCCCAAATAAGGCTACATTCACAAATTTGAGGGGTTAAAATGTAGACATATTTTGTGGGGTCATGATTCTTCAGCTTTGGGTGAGAGAACATTAGCAGTATCCCAGTATTGTCTGTTGAAATCTTGAACACTATTACCTCTCTTAATAATTGCAGTCTACTATTTCTTTTCTTTCTTTTATTGTAGTATTGGAAATTTACCTTTGTATTCCTCACCACCACCTGCCATTGGTAAACAATTACATTTAAGGTTACAGAAATATTAACTGTTGATTTTCACCTTCCCTCTATATGTTTTTTTTTTTTTACAGTTTAGTGTATTTTAATTACAAACTTACAGGAAAAACACAGAAAGACAGACAACAGTTAAAACATGTACTAGCATATAAGACAACTCAGTTAGAAAAGTATAGTGACTGGATGGAATCTACTATATGATAAAAATGCTACAAACACCATTTAGTTGCTATCAATAAGAAATTTACTTGTTTTAAAAAAATCCAAATGCTGGCATTTCCCAGAAAATTTTAACAGATTTTTATTTATAATTGTTATAAAGTTGAAGTGCTGAAACTTGTTCATTGAAACATTTTTGACTTGCATTAATGCTTTACATCCCACATGAAGATAAATATTCACACAAATGAAAATGGAAAAACTGCCAATACCTGATTTATGTCCCCTGTTTTCCACTCACAATCGTGTACTTAGGTACCTTTTGAGCCCAGGAGAAAAAAAAAATCAAAAAGCAAAAAACCTAACATTCAAAACTACCAGTAACAGGAAGAAGAGGAAAAAAAATTTTGGGGGGAAATGAAATGTTTATGTGGCATGCTAGCTGGATATTTTTTGGCACAATTGTTACACATTTGACGTGAATGGCGCACAAGTTGGTATCTTCAAACAGGCCAACCATATAGGCCTCCCTTGCCTCCTGCAAAGCACCGATAGCTGCACTCTGGAAGCCGCAGATCTGTTTTGAAGTCCTGACACTGGAAAGGAAGTTTGCAAATCAGAAGCTCAGTGGACTTAGGATAACGTCTAATTTCACGGAGTGCAACAGTCCCAGGCCTGGAATGATGAGATTTCTTCACCTCTCCAGTAGAGGGCACACTCTTACAAGTGGCTTTTGTAGCCAGGTGTTTCCTGGGCGCTTTACCACCGGTGAATTTATAGGCAATTTGCGTGATACGACCCATGGTACAGGTACCTCCTTACCCCCTTCTCCTTTGGCTGGAGCTTGGTGAGCGAGAGGCAGCGCTATATGTTACTTAATCTTTTGTTTATTTATTTGACACAGGTTCTTGCCACACAGCTCAGACACATAGTGATCTTCCTATCTCAGCCTCCCTCCTCAGCACTCAGATTACAGGCATGTGCCACCTCACCCTGTCTCGGTGGCCATGATGGTATACCTGGAACTGGACATCGAACCCCAGTCCTTCCACTTCCCAGGCAGGTACTTACACCACTGAGCTATGTCTCCATCCCAGCTCTAGGCTCTTTCCAGTGTATCTTTCTAGGTTCTTGTACTGAGCAAAGAATTCCACAACATGCAAATAGAAGATAACAAGGTATTGCATGTATCAAAGGTAGAAAACAACACACTTTGCAGAATGAATGTGATCACTGAACTGTCTCCCCAGCCTCTACACTTTCTTTTAAAAACAGTAATCACAATAAATAGGAATAGATTAATGTTTCATTCTGTCTTTTCTCTCTCTTTGTCAGTCTCTGTTTTCATCTCTCTCTTTCTGTCTCTGCTATAAAGATAAAGATAATATATTAAATTTTTGTCAATAAAAGGTAAGTTTTTTAAACAAAAATTTAGGTTACATGTCACACAATAATTAAACTGAAACCTCTAGTGTTACACTCTTATGGCTTCAAAAAGTCAAGTGAACTGTCAAGCCACAACCAATACGTGAAGAATTAATTGGGACCTGTGCCTTGTATATTGAAGTATGTTTCTCTGGGTCTACCACATCCTACAAAATTAAAATAACTCCTTCATGATGTGGAACAGCTAGCAAGCAGATCCACAGCACTGCTACGGCTGTCAAGAAGCAGGTGCCGGTCAATCTCTTCCGGTTGTTGGAGTTATTTTTCCATATAAAAGGTGTTCATTTCATGGTGATAGCTTCTACTCCTCAGAGCAGTAGGAAAGGATACAGCAGTGAGCACTACTCTGATACACTAAGAACATCGTAAAAAATTCTGAGAAGTGAGTAAGTTCTAAGGTAAAATATGGGATACAAAGAAGCAGGCTCGCAGAAAGAGCCACAGGCAGCAGCCTAAGGAGAGAATACAGGATGCTATCTCAGCCTGGTGCTTGCTGTGCAGTTGCTGTACTTAGTACTTGCACAAGTCTTACCTTCTTAGAACATTTAGTTGAAATAAACTAGAGAAATGGTGAATGAAGGACTTCCTTCAGGCAGAATATCTATCTACTCATTCAATAATGAGATGCTATGAATTTCAATACAAAACACATAATTTCCCTCATTGACTCATTTATACAACAAATCTCTATTCAGATGTTGTTGAATGACAGATGAATTACAAGATAGGTATGAGCCCCCTGACAAATCCTCAGTTTTTATTATTTTCCTTGGACCTTGCTGGACATGGTCTGTATTTTTGTTTATTTGCTAAATATAAGAACTTTTTTTTTTCAGAAACTCAGATCTTAAAAGCCATGTTTGCATTAAGACCCATGCAATTATCCTACATTATAAATTCAGTTGCAATGCTAAATAAATTATAAAACCTTGCCACAATTCTACAATAGAAAGTAAATGAAAATTGCAATCAGAAATGTAATTGTTTTTAACATATTTGTTGAAAGCAAGAGAAATTAGGTGCAAAAAACTATCAGTGATGCTACGAAGCTAAGATTTCTACATAGTGAAGCATGATTTAAGAGCTGGGGAATACTTCACAGGTGAAAAGTTATGCAGCAGAATGCCTTTAAACATGGATTTGAAGGATGAATTATAACCACTTTTGGTCTAATCACTCTGCTGATGGTCCTCCAGCTAGACACTTAGGAATGACTAAAACTTTTCAGTCTACATCCAAAGTAATAAGCTTTAAAGGCATCAGTGCCAGAAAGCCAATAAAATCTAGACTTCTGGAAGGTAAGTAAGAATTTCAAAGTTTTACAATCTCTCTCAGAAATTTCTGTTTGCCACCAAATTAACCAGTAGTCTCTAGAAATTACCATAGGAATTGCCTCAGGAGCTTTTTAAAATTTATAGTTTTAGGCCCCAACCTTGCTATCTTGAGTTTAGTAGTTCAGCGGCAAGAGTCAGGAAGTCTGCCTTAGTAACAAACAAATTCAAATAATTTTATTTCAGATTCCACTGATTATGCTCTGAGGAACAATGACTTGAGAAAAATTCATCTTGAATTTGCAACCGTAGTCCTGTGAACACAACATGATGATAACAAAAAGTTCTTTACTTTAAAAATGTTAATAAATGGGAGCTGGGGAGATGGCTCCGAGGCACAAGTGCCTGCAGGGCAAGTGCAAGGTCGTGAGTTTGAACCCCGGTCCCACAAAAAAATAAATAAATAAATAAATAAATAAATAAAAATGTTAATAATGATTTGACAAGCATTTACTATATGCCTTGCGTTGCGCTAATGAACGTATAAAATAAACTGAAATAAATCATTTTAATATTCATAATGACCCAGAGAGATAACATTCTCACTTTTACAGGTGAGAGAATGGAGACAAAGAGAAGACAAAGCAAATTTCTTAAAACCAAACCTATGGTTTCTAATCGAAACATTTTTCCAAATTGCTAAACCCTCTGTCATCCCTAAGAGTTCCATGATCATGCTATATTATGTGTAATGTCTATCCAGTTGACCTTATAATGGTTGGTCAGTCAATAGGATAATTTACCCCATTTTATAAACATCATCCCCGCAAACTCTTCTTGTGTGCCAAAATAGCCATTATTGGTGGACAAATGAGCTAGGTAGGGAATAGCTGATCATTAGGAACTGATGACCAAGGTTATACATTCAATGAAAATCTCTGCTTTTCTCTTAGAGAATGTACTAATGGGCAATAAGAGTTTCGTGCATTAACCACTAAGGATAGTTTACAATGTCAAAGAGGAAGCACAGGCCTTTTAGTAATGATGATACAGCTGGTATTAAGCTCACTCTTATACTAACAACAATTATAAACTCTGGACAACATATGGAACAACTGAAGCCAATAAACTGACTGAAGCTAAGAAGAAACTGAAGGAAATTTAACCCATGAAAGAGGGGTAATTGAGCTGGATAAAATTCACATTTATGAATTTTTTCTCAGGGCATTCTTCAGTCCTCATAAATCTCTAGGATATCGCTAGAGCATTAGCCAGTAGTCTCTAGACTAGAAGAAAGTAGAAAGCTTGGGTTTTATTGATCAGAGTTTAGACCCCACACAGCAACCAAGAATGGAGAAGAGAAAAATCCCAGAGAGACCTTCAGATAGTGAAAAGTCACAAAATCTGCATAGGCCCATTCATCAAATCTGTGTCCAACTCTTGAACTGTAATACATGTGGTTAGACTTCAAGGAGCTCAGGGAAAAAGCAGCAGTTGGAAAGCAAAAAACAATAAATAATAAGTTTTACAACCGTCCATTTCAGAGAGGATGAAGTTTTGGGTTTGTGCATTGGTAAGCTAAAATTACCTAGTAAACATGTCATATTTTCCATTGTAATTCCATTAGGGACATACTTTTATAACAAACACTACATGCTAGGGTTGAGGGCTTTATTTAGGACAAATGGCAAAACTAAAGGAGATCGGCCTTAATGAAGCCAAAAGCCAAGTCTCAAAAAAACAATAGGGTACTTCTGCAGCATTTAAGCTACCTATTGAGTATCCTTTATTTCTTAGTCTTCACAGCGGAACAAGCAAACACAGAACCTTTAAAATGTACAGGTAGTATGCACTGAAAACCATCTACATATGTGAGGGCAGAAAACCAGGGAAACGTGAAAACAACCAGTTAATATAGACAAGTTCAAGTGACTTAAATATTGAAGTTAACAGATAAGGATTTTTAAATTGCAACCATAAATATGTTTTAAAAATTCACAGGAGGATAATGGATAGAGTCAGAGGATGTTTTAGAAGAGATTGTTCAACTGTTATAAATGGAAATAAAAATCTAAAATTAAAAATTCAATATGTGTAAAAATGCACTGACTTTGACAGAAGATTGGTACTAAAAGAAAAGATCAGTAAATTGATTATGGAATAAGAAAATCATCCAAATTGAAACAGAGTGAAAAAAAAATGGATGAAGTGACAATTATCTGTGGGAGGGTACCAAGTAGACTAGTAAAAATGTAGTTATTGTCCCAGGTATCGAGAAGAAAGACAATAGTCTATAAAGACAATATGAAAATGTATTAACTAAATTTCACATATTTAATACAAACCAGAAAATTACATATTCAGAAAGTTCAGTGAACTCCAATCACTGTAGATATAAGAAAAAAATAAACAATAGCATATCACAATCTAATTACTGAAAACCATAAAGAGCAAATCTTAAAAGTATCCACTAAATTGCACATTTCTATACCAAGGAAATAAATAAAACTGATGTGTCTGACTTCTCATCAAAATAAATGGAGGCCAGGAAACAATGAAAACAAAATGTTTAAAGTTTCTCACCTTAAACTATAACATGAAGCTATAATGGTAAAATCTCTAATGGTCTGATGGCTAAGAAAGAAGAAAGCACTTAGTGGGGATAGTTTACATCCCTGTTTAAATTCTTGTGGAGAGCCAATAGTGAATCATTTTGTTATCGTTAGCTGGTACCATGATTAGAGAAAGAAGAAGCATTTGTAAAAAAGGAGGAGGGGTGGAAAATAAGTAGGAAACTAATATCACAATCTAGGCACATCTAGGACTTCATTTGTCTAGACATTAGTCATGTGCTCCACCCTGAGACAGATCAGAACAATGAGAACTGAGTGACAGCTGAAACTCCGCTAGCTCATGTCTTGTACAGCTTATGGAAATTCCAAGAAACACTCAGATTGCTCATACCCCTGTAGCAAGGAACACAAATTACATGTGAGAGGCCCATAGATCCTTCTGGAAAGACAGTAACATGGAGACATATTTAGATTAGAATCCTGTGCAGGGATTTCAATCAAAGGGTTACTTATTATCAATGTTTAATTGCATTGTTATTTTCTTTGTTACTCTTCCCTCACTGCTGGGTCAAACACCCAACACTCAAAATGAGGGAAGGAAAGGTTTATTTGGCTCACAGTTACTGGAGGTTGCAGTCCATATTCAGCTAGCTCCAAGGCAGAATGGCACATGGCAGAGGGCAGCCTTTCAAGAAGGCAGCAAAGAGCAAGAGAGGCTAAGGGGGGGAGTAGCAGCAGCACAAGCCACTAAACTCTCTTCCTTCATTACACTGAAATGCAAATCACCTGCCCAAGGGGAGGTGCAGCTCCCACACCCACAATAAACAATCACACATTCCAGAAACTACCCCATGACTGCATGAAGCTTAGGGGGGGGACACCTAGGCACAAACCATGACAGTCATGAACTATTTTGATATTCCTTCTGCAGAATTCTGAGAGAATATATTTCTAGACTACAATGGTACCTTGGCTCATCCTTTTCATTTATAAACATCCTGAAATAATTATCCCTGTTTCATAGATGAGAAGTTCAGAAAAATTAAGTTACTCTCTCAGGCACATATAGTGAGTGGAAGAACCACAAGTTCAAGCCATTACAATTAGGTTCCAATGTTCATATTCCTAATAACCATGTTGGACCTCACTGTGCCAGTCCCAGGACCTCTGATGCATAAACACCAGGCTGGTCTCAGCAGAAGAGGAAGATCTAAGGAAATTGTGAGGCTCTTTTGCTGAAAGGACTCTGCCTCCAGAACTGGCCCAAGATCAGTGCCATCTCACCTATGTGTTCTATGTCAGGTATGGCCAGAGGTAGGCTTAAGACTCTGCTAAGACAGAGCAGAGGAAAATACAGCTTGTCTGTCTTTGATATGATGTCGACTTGTAGATTTGAAGTCCCTGAACCATCAAGATAAATTTTTTTCCCCTCGCTACCTAATTTGGCAGATGTTAGCATAACAGCTGAACAGATGTTTTCCCTGGAGAATCTGTTTCCAATACCCTATGATGAAGAACTACATTCAAAGAATAAACAAATGTACAGACATATATGCTCCATCAAGACAAAACCATCTATTTCAGATGAAAACAAGAAATTCTCTGTGCTTCAACAAGCAGATATCAGACAGGCTGGAAGTCATTCAAGGATTTATTTTTAAGTGTCATTTCTATTTGGAGTTCTTCACTGTCCTTCCTTGCTTCTAGGAACTGCAATTTGGAGCATTAATTCTAGATTTTATTGTTTATTTTCCCCAATGTACTTTGCATCAAACTGATGAAATAAGATTATAAACTGCGTACACTAAATGTGTTTGTTTGATATATCCACACTGTTTGAATTTAAAAAGGGAGAAGCAGGCAACCAGAATACAGCAATGTTTCTTTTTCTAAAAATACTTTGGAAGCTTTTCCATAGATTTATTGTTTTTATGGTTTTTAATGCCAAATGCTTCCCTGGGATACCAAAATTCTCGTACAATTCCTTCCAACACTTACAGTTAAAATGATAAAGTTTTTCTGTCTTAGAAGCACACTGTGGCATTGCTAACACCCTTTTGTTGAATAATGTTACTTCACTCTTACATTACATACTGAATTGATGTTCATAAGGTAAGAATTTCTTAGAGTCAAGAACTACCATGACTAAAAAAAAAGATAAGTGGAAAGTGTACATTATGTACTCAAATTTAAAGCTAAAGTTGTTAATTTAATAGGTAAAATAATGGTCCCCAAAGACATATGCACATCCTAACCTTTAGTATTTGTGAGTGATACTTTGTATAGTAGATATGACTAGATTATAGATCTTCGCATGAGGACTTTATCTTGGCTTATCTAAAAGTATCTGTAGAATGGTGCCTAAGGGAACATACATAAGAAAAGGCCTTGTGAGGATACAGGCATAGATTACAAAGCTGTGTCTACAATCCAACCAATGCCAGCAGCCACCTGAAGGTCAAAGAAGCAGGGAACAGGTTTTCCCTAGAGTCTCTTGTTTGAGAATTGAGTATAGTCAACGCAATATCTTGATTCCAGGCCAGTAAAACCTATTTTAGACATCTGGTTTCCAGAACTATAACAGAGTGTATTTCTGTTCTTTTCAGTCACCAAGTTTATATTGTTATGGAATCCCAAGAAAACTAGTGTACTATGTTTCTATATATTACATAGTATCTATAAATACAACATTGTATGCAATAACTAAGTCACTCTGCTGGAGTATAGTATACTGAATTATACTGTGTAGCTATATATATGCATATATGTGTATAATATATGCATATATATAATATGTAATATGTATATATATAATATTTTTAAAGGGTTACTTTTTGTTCCCAACAGAACTTTTAAAAATCACTTTGATGTTCCTGAAGATCTGGCATCCTTCACTTAGTAAATGATCAGAGTTAAGAGATCAGAGAACATGGGTGTGGTTTATGAGCATAATTGGTTCTGGAAACACATTTATAATCCAAAACACTTGTATATGAAAGCAAATTTTCCCATAAGAAGTAATGAAAATTCAGATAACTTGCTACACAACCCAAAAATATTCATATAAAAATGATTACAACACTGTAATATAGCAATAAAGAATGTACAATACATAAAGAAAAAAGGAGAGATTAATCGGTACTTGGCTTTGAAAATCTTTGTGGCTGGTGTGAGGGAGCCAACAGAGCAGAAGGTTATTGTGTAGGACAACTTTCACTATCACTGATAGTATTGCTGCTATCTATTGGCTCAATGGATTCTTTGCCTTTCACCTATGCAATGACACTTACTTTCAAGGATTTCACAGAAATGTGTTATTGGACTGTCATTAAACAGACTCATTGCTACCACTGCTACAGCCTTACTGAGGTGATGTTTTTCTACAAATTTTTGCAGTATTTCTCACATTTCATACATCTTTCTAATCTCATTTCAAGTGAGGAATTCCTCTAGGTTTGTCTCCTGTTCCTCTTCATTAGTGTTCTCCTCCATAACCTCCACAACCCCAAAATCAGAGAGAAAGCGAGAGAGACAGAGAGAGAGAGAGAGAGAGAGAGAGAGAGAGAGAGAGAGAGAGAGCTGGCTCAGTGTGATCATGCAACATTCAGCATCCGTTACCAATCAGTAAGAAAACATTGTTTGTTATCAAGTTAAAATTTATTAGCAATGTCTGTTCATCTTGCAGAAAAGTTACTTGCAATCCAAAGTTTTGTTGAATATAGCTTTGAAAGTTTAATAACGATAGGTGCCCAACTTCCAAGCTGTTGATTCCTCCAGGGAATGAAATGGGATTATAGCAAGCTGTTTTACATGATAGGTTAAATCAATCTCAATCCTGAAGGTGTCATTTCAAACTTTGATTAAAGTGGGATTTTGAATGTGTATGAATTGTGAACATTTGTCATAGAGAAACCTTGCTTGGCTCTATTTTGTGGTAATGTCATGGTCTGTCCAGAAAAGATAATTATATACCATACCAGAAGCTTATCATCAAAGTGTCATTAAGTTAGTGCATAAATATTCCCTGGGGGTCATGCAGGATTATTCAATAAAAATACTATGCATTCAACAATATTCAAAATATGTATTCAGCAATACGTTTTGGCTTCCAGAAGCATGGTAGTTGCACATTGATCAAGCCTAGCTGTCGTTCCATTTGGATATGAAACCCAAGCTGACATCTACTTGACCTGTGTAAGTCTTTGCATCCCCCAGACTATTTAAAGGAGGGAGAGATGAAAAACTGACACAAACTAGATTTTTGAGGAATGCTGTCCTGAGTGGTGAAACGACTATACAGTAATCCCCTACTATCTGCACTTTCCCTTTCTGTAATTTTAGTCACTCATGCTCAACAATTATACATATATATATATATATATATATATATATATATATATATATATATTCCATTGTTACAGGATTTCACCATAAAGTTCAGACCTGTAGTTATCCTCTTGTTTCAGCGTCCCCCACCCAGTGCTTGGATTACAGGCATATACCACCACACCTGGTCTTGGTAGATGGCTCAGCATACCTAGGGGCAGGGCCAGCACAGCATGTCATGCCAGAGATTGTACCCGAATCCCTGTGCTTGCCTAAGCAGGTGCTTAGTCTACTGCGCTATCTCACTGGCCTTGATCCACCATAGTTTAATTTATGTATTCAGTACAGAGTCTACAGTGTCTCACTACACAGATTGGACTCATAGTGATCCTCCTATTTTCAGCCTACCAAGCTTTGAAATTATAGGCACACACCACAAGCCCAGTCACAATCACTGTCTCACCATGCCCCAAGGGGCAGGACAGGCATAGCACAAGGGAGATCGAGCCTTAATCCACCAATATTAAATAGAAAAATGTATAACTAAATAATTTATAAGTTTTAAATTTTGTACTATTCTGTTTCAACATAATGAACTCTCATGTTATCCCCATTGAGCCCACATGAAATACAAATTATCTCTTTATCCAGAGTTCCCCAGTGTGTATGACAGCTATCCAGTAGTCATTTAGTAGTTATTTCAGGTACCAAATCTGCCTTCACAGTATTGTAATAATTCTATTCTAGTGACCATTATTTTATTTAATATTGGGCTCAAAGACGTAGGGTAATATTGCAAATTAGCCATCAGGGCATGAAACATAGGAAGACAGACTAAGTCTACTACTAGGTTGCAGCATCGTAGCATACCTAAGGAAATCATAGTATATGTAAGGTTGAACCAGGCATCTACTGAGGATCTTGGAGCATATTTTCCATAGATAAAAGGGTAGGTACTACTGTGTACAAAAATATGTTCATATTTGTTCCATGCGAGTTAAAACTGCTAACAGAAACAATGAAGTCCATCCAGGTTTAACACTTAACTGAAAAAAAAAATATTAAGCTTTAATGCATTTTAATTGCCAGTAAGAACCCTAGCAACACATTTATTTTATTAAGTGATAGAATACAGAAAGAGATTGGCATTCTTTTTTTCATCAATTTCTTTTTTTTTTTTTCTGTATTTAGTACAGGATGTACAGGATCTACAGGATCTCACTATGTAGGTCGGATTTGTAGTGATCCTCCGGTTTTCAGCCTCCTGAGTGTTAGGATTACAGGTGAATGCTACAACACCCAGTCTGGATCAATGTCTCAGCATGCCCCAGGCGCAGGGGCAGCATTGCATGCCTGAGATAGAATCTCAGCTGCTGCATTCTGCCTAAGCAGGCGCTTCTGTCCGCTGAGCTATCAGGCAGGCCTTTTTTTTTTTTTTTTTTTTTTAAAGAAGAAATAAAACAGAATTTGAAAATAAGAAAATAAGAGTAACAGTAATTAATACATGACATAATGTTATGTTTAGAGTAATTACTCAGGGTACAAGATACAGGTATGTGATATTGTCAAAACAGTGTTAGTATAAATGTTTTTTTACAATGAACTAAGAGAAACCAACAGTATAACTATGGTAACTATCGTGTGTGTGCGTGCGCGCGTGTGCGCACGTGCACATGCACATGCGTGCCTGTGGTACTTTTTCTTTTCCCTTCCTTCCTTTGCCCCTCCACAACACAATTTATCTTTTTGTTTTGAGCAGTTTCTTCCCACTTCACAATGTCTCTTGTACACTTTGGGTTCTATTTACTTGTTCAGCCACTCACATTTGTTATTGGTTGATTTCCTGATGATAACTATTCTTTCTGGAGTGAGCTAGAATCTCAGCACTGTTTTAATTTGCATCTCTCTAATGACCAGTTATGTCAAACATTTTTTCATATATTTATTTGCCATTTATATTTGTTCATCTAAGAAGTGTGTATTTATTTCAGATGTCCATTTTGGTTTGGATCTTTGAATTTGCGGTGCCAGACTTTTTCAGTTTTTTATATGTTCTAGATATAAGTTGTTTGAGGAACAGTTGGTTACAAATTTTCCCTTTCTGTGGGTTGTCCTTTCACTCTGTTGGTGATTTCTCTTGTTTAAAAGCTATTAGTAAGGTGAGATCCCATTTGTTGAAACTTCGTGCCGTCTGTATTTTGTTTATGAAGTCTCTGCCTATACATACATTTTAAGATTTCTACCTATTTTCTCTTTCAGTAAATTTACTGTTTTTGCTACTTAGATCTTTGATCCATTTTTACTTTAATTTAATGAATGGTGGTAAGCATGAGATTTAGATTTCAGTATATGAAAAATCAGTTTTTCCAGCACCATTATTCAAGAGGTTATGCTTCTTCCAGTAAGCATCTTTGGCCCCTTTGTCAAAGATAAGGTTGCTGAGTGTGTTTAGAGTTCCATCCGTGTCTTCTATTCTGTTTGACTGATCCTTAGGCCTGGTTTATTTTTGACAATACCATGGTGATTTTATCATAATAGCTTTGTAATATAATTTAAAGTCAGTGATTGTGATGACCCATGACGTACCTTTGTTGTCTAGGATTCCTTTTGCTATTCTAGGTCTATTCTGGTTCCAAATAAATTTTATGAATGTAAATGCTTGCTAAACCTTAAAATATTATTAATATTTATATTATTAATATTTATATGATCGAAGTGAATTACTGCCTACTCCAGGTATCCCTAACATCTATTTGTAAGCACAACTGACATTATATTATAGGAGCTTTAATGAGAAAGGTACATTTTAGGATTCTGGCTATTAGTAAAAAGAAGGACAACCACTCCCTCCAACTCCTAATAGCAGCTTTAAGAATGTCCTCAGAGTCTTTCAAATATTCCTTTATTTGGTTCTTAATGCCACCTTTATAAGCATGCATGTTTGCTTTCTATTACTGTTATACAATATCTGAGAAAATCAACTTATAATACGAAAATATTTATTTTGGCTCATGATTTCAGAAATTTCAGTACATGATCACAGGGTCCTGTTGGCTTTGTGGCTGTAACAAGGCAAAAATTTATGGCAGACAATGTACTTACCTCATGGTGGCCATAAAGCAAGGATGAAGAAAGGCAGAAGGTACTAAGGTCTTAGTATTCCTTTGAAAATAACTTCCCAAATAGTGTGATTTCTTCCAACAAGATCCCATCTCCCAAAGATTCCATTAGCTTTCCAATAGTGCTACCAGTTGGAGCCAGAGGTTTTAATACCTGTGCCTTTAGGGGAACATTTAAGATGCAAACGCTAATGCATGTAATTAATAAAACTGAAGGAAGTTATGTGAGCTTCTCACAGATGGAGCTTATAAATTGTGTGCACCAATTACTTCACAGTTCATGAATTAGTGATATTATATTCAGTTTTTCTTGAACTCATATGGAAGTATTCGATTTCAAGGAAAGCAATAAAATAACATGTAGATCAAAATCTGCAATCAGATTCAGAGATGTCCAGACTAGTTTTGAGGCATTTTATTATGAAACATAGTTACCCTATACAGAGTGATTATACTGGTATAAAAATTCCATGTATTCATGATTGAATCACAGCATTCTTGTGTTTATCTTACACTTCCTTCAATTTCCACTGAATTAGTTTTTTGTTATACCTTAGTAGGGAAATAAAATTTTTATATTTCACTTCCAAAAGTACAATTCTTAACTTTATAATTTTGACGAGTACAGCATACTATAATGACAAATACAATATGCTCATGTAGCTTAGTTTCCCTGTCCAGATATTAAACACTTTTATCTCCTCAGAAAGTTTCCTCATGTCCATTTTTAGCCAATTTACCTCTCTAACCCAGAGACAAGCATTACTCTAATTTCTTTTTCCCACATCATCAGTCACTTTTGCTGATTTTAGAACTTCATATATAGAACCATACAGTATATTCCTTATTTATTCTTTTGTATATGGGATATCTCAGCATAACGTCTGTGAGAGTCATCCATGACAATGCACATATATGTATTTCAACTCCTTTTGCTGACTAATATTCTACCATATGAATATATGGCAATTTGTTTATTAATTCTCTAAAATTTGAACATTTAAACAGCTATGAATTTTGACCTATTGTAAGTTAGGCTACTCTAAATGATTTTGTACATTTTTTGGTTGCGTGACATACATTTTCTCATTTCTCTAGGGTAAATAACCTAGAAGCAGAAATCCTAGGTCAATGAGTAAGTAAAAGATTATATTATAGTACATAAATTATCTTCCTAGGTTCACACAAGTTATTTTCAAATGTTTCCTTTGAAAAAATTAAAATATCTTCTTAAATTATTTTTCAGAATGAAAAGTGACCCTCAAGATTAAATTTTGCAGTAATACATAGCAATTTGATGGATGCAGATGCTGCTTGCTAATTAGAAATATTGAAATAGTTCCCTAATTAGTATGAAAAGCCTAAGTAAATCCTGGGGTCCCACATGACTGATGCCTGTCAATTTCACAAATTTCTTTTCTCCACTGTCTTTTCCCCTAGATAACTTTATTTATTTGTTTGAGACATACACATCACCATTATTGGCCACAATATAAAACTCACAAGTAGCCAGTTTTACTCATTTATTTTCTTCCATTGCACTGTGGTTCAAACATTCAAGTCAGAGCATGACCCTTAATGCAGTGGAAAAATAGTCTTAAAAACCATAGTATAGTGCACAAAGGGGAAAGGGGGCAATAAAGAATAAAATAGCTTGTGGACAGAATACCATTTAGTCTTCAGTTTTTCATCTGAAAATAACAAGGAAAAATAGAAAACAAACTTAACTGTGCCATTAAAATCCCCTGGGATATACTGTAAAATGTAAGTTACTAGTCCCCATCCCCTGAATATTCTGATTTATTTCTTCTAAGCATAAGACCTAAGAATCCACCTTTAAAACTTATCCTTTCGTGGTCCATTTTATATTGCTGTAACAGAATACTACAGATATGATGATTTATAAAGAAAATAAAGTTACTTAGCACATGGTTCTGGAGGCTGAGAGGTACAAGTGCTGGAATCTGGCAAAGGCCTGTGTTCTGACACAACATTTTCCTATGATAACCAACTCTCTTACAATAATTACATTAGCACATTCATAAAAGCTTTGCCATCATGATCTAATTACTTCTTATTAAGCCTCACCTCTCAACACTGTCATTGGAGATTAAATTTCCACCACTTGAATTGGGAAGCCAATGTCAAACAAAGCAGTACATACCACATATTTTATACTATAAATACCATATCTTTGCAAAATCAAACCAGGTGAGTTGCAGTTCCAGTAAAAATGGAATTAACTATATTTCACTCTGGCTCATCAACTGGATACAGATAAGAACCATTCAAAACATATATAACAAGATTTCAAAAGGATGATAAGAGCAGGTGGACTTCCTATAAAATCCAGAACTCAAAGAAAACCAGAAATGTGTTGCATGTATTTTTTCTTTCTTGTCATAAGCTCTACAGTAGCTCCAAACTAAAGCTGCTAAGAGACACAGATATAAAAATGTGGGATAAGCTCGTTCTCTCTAACCACCAGCAAGGTGAGGATCGCAGTCACTCGGAGTGAAATCCTTCTAGACTCTCAAGCATAACCAGCAAAAAAGGAGTACCCCATTTCCAACCAAGATGGAGACAGCCTCAAGTCGTTCTGAGTGCTAACGAGGAAAATACAACCCTTCCCCACTGGTATAGCAGAGGCTAACATGTGCAATGGATGAGCCTGTAACAATTCTCCCTGCACTACACTGGGCAATAGTGTTGTCAGTGGGGGAAGTAGTGACACTACTGTGGCCTCTTCACACCCATTACTTTATTCAAAGTTAGAGTCAGTTACAAGTTCTAATCAAAAATGTGGAAGGCTAAAGCTCTGAGTTAGAATTTGAAATTTACGGATTTCATTTACAATCATATTAAAATGTATGAACTGCTTATGTGTAAATCTATTGAAAAGGATAGAATTTTCATGAGGAAAACTAAAATTTACTAATGAAAGAATTCAAAGATATAAACTGGGAGACGATGGTGTTCCTTCATTGGTAGGCTCAATATACTTAAGAGGAAAATTCCAAATGATCCACATATTTTTGCCAATATCAATGAAAATTCCATTAAAATCCATTGTACAGACTGACAAGCTTTCTCTAAAATTTTTATGAAAATGTAAATGAACTAGAATAACAAAGAAATTTTTCAAAAGGAAATTTGAAAGACTCACATTATCTAATATATTGGACATATTTTAAGACTGGCCAAGTAGCTCAATGGATTAAAGTGCCTGCAAGCAGGTGCAGGGGCCAGGGGGTGCGACCTGTGGTCCTGCCATGCTGGCTTTGACCGTGGGGCTAGCAAAGAGGGCAATTGAGACTGGGTGTGGTGGCATTCTGCTGTAATCCCAGATGTTGGGAGGCTGTAAACAGACAGATCACTACAAGTCCGATCTAGTAATGAGACCCTGAACACCTTGTAGATCTTTCCCTAAATACAAAAAGAAAAGATATTTAAAGCTGTAGTAATTGAGAAAATGTGCTACTGGCAAAAGAATAGCCACATAGATCAATGTAAGAGAATACTGAATTCCAAAATAGACCCATTCAAGTGCATTACATGCAATGATTTTTACAAGGATTCAAAGGCAGTTCAACAGCAAAAAGTCAGTTTTCACAAAATAGTGGTGGAACAATTAGATAAGCACATGAAAATATACACCTTGCCCCCACTTCTCAATTATGGACAAAAGTCCCAAAATGGATCAAATATCTAAACTGTTAGAAGAACACATAGATGGGACCTGGGGAGATGGCTGCGAGGCACAAGTGCCTGCTGGGCAAGTGCAAGGTCGTGAGTTTGAACCCCAGTCTCACAAAAAAAAAAAAAAAAAAAAAAAAGAAGAAGAACACATAGGAAGAACTTGTGGCCTTAGTTAAGGAAACAATTTCTTAACTATGACACCAAAAATAAAATCTATAAAAAAATTGAAGAAGTAGACATTTAAAATTTGAAATTTTACTCTATGAAAGATACTGCAAGTGAAAAGCCAAACCACCTACCAGAAGAAATCCTGTATTTGAAAGTCAGATGACAAAAGATTTATGTAAATCTCTACAAGAAAAAAAAATTTAAAACCCTGTGAAAGATCTGAATAGATATTTCCCCATAAAAGATATATCCCCACAAATAAACAAAAGGAAGATTGTGAACCTCATTAGCAAATAATGATGCAAATGAAAACCACAATAATGTATCGTTGTGCCTCTACTAGAATGTCAAATGATAGATATCAATGATGCTTCTTTCAGTGAGGCCCCTGGCAACCTGAATTTCTTATATATTGTTGAGAATGTAAAAGGGTACAACCATTCTGAAAAATAATTTTATAATTTCTTATAAACTTTAACATACATTTAAGATATAAACATATACTTCCTGTGTGATACAGTAATTACATCATTTGGTATTTATTCTTCTGAAATAGGACTTATAGTAACACAAAAATCTTTACATGAGTATTTACAACACCGTTATTTGTAGTCAGAAAAATCCAGAAACAACCCAAATGTCCTTCAGTAAGTGGCTGAATAAGCATAGTATACTCAACAATCGAAAGTATAAATTCAACAACACATACTGCTACCTTTATTAACATGAATCTCAAACATACCATGCTAACTAGGCAATATCAAAAGACTGCTTGTGCTGTACGATACCATTCACAGAGTGGACAATATTTATAGGCAAAATTATAGGGAGAGAAGCCAGATCAAATGTTATCTAGGGTAGGAAAAGTGCCCAAATTCAGCAAAGGATAAGTGTAGACTTTTGGGGAGTGTTGGACCTGTTCTTTATCCTGTTAGTTGTGGTTACAATAATAGATGTGTGCATTAAAATTTAAGTGAGATTCACTACTTGTAACAAAGTAATAGCACTTCCAATAAGGAAATCTTTGTCAATATTTCAAAAATACATCAAAAACACTTATTTTAAATTTTTATTTATATATTACACGGTCTACAGGTTCTCACTACCCAGAATGAACTCATAGTGATCCTCCTGTTTTCATCCTCACGTGCACTGGAATTACAGTGGCCTGACACCATGTCTAGGCTTAGTGCCTGGCTCAGTGTGCCCCTGGGGTGGGGCTAGCATGGCACACCATCTATTTCATATAATAAAAAATTACATGAAATATAATTAAAAGACAATAAGAAGAAAAGTAAAAAAAAAAAAAAAAAAACAGGAAAAAGCACCATGATAGTAAATGCAACCACATAATTGATCTGAGTTGCCTCTTAAAGAGAAAGGGTCTGTTTCTTTATATTTGATGTCTTTCTAATTTTTTTTTTTTTTGGTGGGACTGGGGTGGGTTCGAACTCATGAGTTTGTACTTGCCAGGCAGGCACTTGTGCCACAGAGCTATCTCCCCAGCCCCTGATGTCTTTCTAATTTTGAAGCAATACTTACTGTAAGGTTCTAATGTTGCTGTTACTGAGATGTGCTCATAAAATGAAGGCTACAGATTTGTGAAAATAATCCCTAAAAACCGAATTAACTCTCTGGTAAGTGAATCAAATACATTGCATAATCAACCTAATTAATGGTGTAGAAAGCCACCAAGAAGGTCTTAAAACCCTTGAATCAAAAAAAATGGCCACTTCAGAGCCTATCTGTAGGGTCGCCTGAGGATGAAAGAAAGATATTTCCCCCAGACAGTGTCTCAGTTTCTTTCATACTTGGAAGGTTAGTAATATTTTTTTTTGTTCCTGTAATCCTGATTTTAATTTCTGAAAGTAACCAAACATTGTGATTTTTAAAGGGTTTCTGAGCAACCGTATGAATTTTTGCCAAGCCACAGAATAAAAATATTTGTACAAAATCCAGTTTGAATATCATGGTGGCCTTGTTTTTGCACTTAGCACGGATGATTTCATCAATCACAGGAAATGACATTTCTGACAGAAAGAAAATAAGATGCAAATTAGTTGGAAGAGAGAACAGAGCAGTGACTATTCCATTTGGAATAAGAAAGGCTCAGAAAAGCAAATTGTCATGCAGGAGTTATGATCCCATTGCAGTTTCATCACCTAATTTCCAAATGACTTGCAACCTTCCTTCCAATTATGAAATCTGCATTATTTGACTTGTTAAAACTGGCCTACAGGGGAGAGAATCACTTGGCAAAGGCTGAAATGAAGCAACACTTTAGGAACCTGGTGCTTCTCTAGAAAGAAGTAGTGTCCAATAGAAATAGGATGTGAGCTACACATGTAGCTTTAAATTTTCTTACGGTTACATCTGAAAAATGAAGGAGAGGGGGTAAGATTAATTATACTAATCTATTCTATTTAATCCAAGACACTCAAAGTACTGTTATTTCAACATGTAATCAATGCATTATTAATGAGGTTCTATTTTTTTCAGGATGTAATCCCTTTTTATTTTATTTTAAAGATAAAAATAATAAAATAAAATTTCAAAGCAGCTAATGGGAAAATAACATTTAATATGTTACATATTATCTTCATAGTTGTTATTCAGAGTACAAGACATAGGTATGAATTATTGTCCAAACCAAAACTCAGTGTAGAGCTGGCCAGACGGCTCAGCAGACTACACTGCTTGCCTAAGCAGAGTGCAGCAGCTGGGGTTCTATCTCTGGGCCTGCCATGCAGGCCTTGCCCCCTGGGCTCTCTGAGATGGCAATTGAGAGTAGGCATTGTGGCACATGCCTTTAATCCCAGCTCTTGGGAGGCTGCAAACAAGTGGATCACTATGATTCCAGTCTAGTAGTGAGACCCTGAACACCCTGTAGACTCTGTACTAAATAAAGTAAAATTAAATTAAATTTAAAATAACTGTGTCAATTCTATACTTAGGGTATATTTCAATTAATAGTAATTCCATGTCAAGTACTTTAATCTTTGTCATATTGAAAGGGCCAACTCTAAAGGGTTTTTGTATCCATGAAAAATGAGAAGCAGGATCATTCACTTCACTCAGTCTTTATAATTAAGAACAAATACTAGAACAGGAAGAAAACGATCTTCGTTGAGAACATGACAAAATCTAGTTTTGGCTTTAGTGCAATTGATGTTATTTAACTATATTAGTCACAAGTAGTCAGTGATAAGGGATTTTTTTTTAAAGTAGAAGCTAAAACTTTACTTGCATCCTAAAACTTCCCTTGATTGTAGCCATCTCTTTACACATCAGTTGGGGACTAGCTATCTGTGTCTTTATCTCTTCTTTGTTTTCTGCTCTGCATAATCAGTGATATGTAGTGAGATATAGTAGAAAGTGAACTAAAACAACAAGAATTGCTCTTCTAGACTTAGCTTTACCTAACATTTCACTTTCATTTTCCCTATTTCTGCTACTGAAAGAAACACACACACACACACACACACACACACACAATAAAGCCAGTTGAAGGTACAGAGATAAGATACATAAAGGAAGCCTCAGCATTCACACAAATGGGACCTTAGCACCATTACTGGACTTTACCTCCTGTTGTAATCAAGTCTGTGGCCCTGGAATTCTACTTGTGTCTTTCTTCTAACTTGTCTCTTTCCCCTAGTACGTTTTCTGCCCTGATGCTGCATATTACCTGAATTCTGCCCCAACTTGCTCTACCTGTCAGCTCCTGGGATCAGTTGGCCCAACCCTCTTTCTAGACCATTCTCTGCAGCCAGTTCTATTTGACAAGTTCATGTTGTGTCCTACTGAGGTCCCACAAACTAACCTGCATTTCCATAGTTTTCTTGATCCCATTAACTACATGAAAACTTGTAAGATACACTACCTGCGACAACTAACTTACCCTCAACTGCTTTATCTTAAGGTTTGAGTCAATAATATTTACCTTATAAGATTATGATGATCAATGAGATAATGCATAAATACTTTGTAAACTATAAAGTGTCAATTATTATTTGTATGGTCCTTATCCAATGTCATTGTATTACAAAGTCACATACTAAGCCACATCAGTATTGTAGATGCAACACTCGTATTCCTAAAATATTATGTAGCATCTCTCAGTGACAGAATAGCTTTTTTTTTCCATCCAGTACAGCCCACTCTGAAGGCAGGGCTGGCGCAGCATGTAGTGTAGGGGATTGAACCACTGCACCTGCCTAAGCTTGCCTAAGCAGGTGCTCTACACCACTGAGCCATCTCGCCAGCCTGACAGTGTAGCCTCTTATTTCTTATAGATAGAATTCTCAGCAGTCCAAAGGAGGGGCAAAAAGAAGATTATTAAAGTAAAGAGGGTTTTTTTTTGTATTTTAGGGAAGGGTCCACTACTAGATTTGACTAATAGTGATCCTCCTGTTTACAGCCTCCTGAGAGCTAGGATTACAGGTGTGCACCACCATGCCTATTCTCAACTGATGTGTGCCACCATGCCGGGTTTCAATTGACGTCTCAGTGAGCCCTAGGAGCGGAGCTGGCATGGCAGTCCCAGGGATCAAACCCACACCCCCTGTGCCTGCTTGCAGGTGTTTTAATCTTCTGAGCTATTTGGCCAGCCCTTGAAGTAAAGAGCTTTGTATATGACTTTTCTACTTGAGAACTTCTCCTTTTCAAATGTTCCTCCTTCCATAATCTTTTGTGATCAAATTTATATTAAGTAGTTAACCTTTCAAACAACTTGCACAATTAAAAATCTGAACGTTTTCTTTTTATGTTTAGAAAAGGTTTGGAGCAACCACTGTTATAGTTGAAATTGCAGAAATATTCATTTATTTTATACTTACCATAGAAATAAATGCTAGCGACCATAGATCTTTTAGGTAGAAGAGAAAAGTTTTGAACATCACCTCAACAAATGAAAATAAAACCTGTGAAAAGTTAAATTTAGAGGTGATGTCTTGGCATTCCCACACAAACAACAAGAAAAGCCTTATAAATCTATACTCTCTTCTTTTTCTGATAGTATAAGAGTTGAATGAAGAAATAGTTCAAACTCCCTTTTAGAAACATTTCATCTAAAGGAATGGCCAGGTAGCTCAGCGGATTAAACTATCTGCTTAGGCAGACACAGGGACCATTGTTTGATACCCTGCCTCCCCTGCAGGCCCAACCCCCAGAGGATGCTGAGATAGGGATTGAGACTGGGCATGGTGGTATACACCTGTAATCCCAAGGTTTGGTAAGCTAAAAACTGGAGGATTACTATGAGTCCAATCTGTGTAGTGAGATCCTGTAGATCCTGTACTAAATATATAAACAAGAAACATTTCACTCAGATAAAGCAGAGATGTTTAAATCAGCTTAACTTATGAAACTTTATATTTTACTAAAGAAAGGAATAAAGAGATTTACTGCTTTATGACATCAATTGTACGACTTGGCCATAGAAAATATTGGGACTTGGAAGATGGTTTCACAGAATGGTATATGCTGTCCTTAAGGGCAAAGTTTGGACTGAGGACACTAACTTAGTGGTGAGGACTGCTGGGCTAGAAACCAGATGAGTCATCTTACCCAAAGCACAGCAGACTCTGGCTCAGCATACTGTGATGCCTTGCCAAGGTTGTTTGCTGAGTGTGTGGCCAAAGCAAAAAGCATTTATGGATGTGATTTTGCATTAGCCAGATCCTACAAGGAAAATTCACCCCAGATACTTCAAATAAAGATACTTTAATTAAGATCTCCTTACAAAAGGATGAGTAGAATTAAGGGAACAAACACAAGACAGTGAGTTACCAAAGAAGAGTAATAACCTGAAGCCATTACTACTCCTAAACCTCCAGCCCAGCATAGCTGCAGCCTTGCAGAAGGGGCCTCCTGATGTAAGCTGGAAGCCAGGAGTGATTCTGCCCCTGCTAGAATTGAAAATCAAAGCAGGAAACTCCTGCCTGCTGATCTAATGTTGGAACCTTCCGTTGACCTAACCTAGATTAATATGTTAGGCTTTGCATGTCACACAGTTTGTGTTATTATTCAGCCATGCTATTATAATATGAGAGTAGCTGTAGACAATACATAAACAAAGCTGTGCTTCAATGAAAATGCCCAACAACATAGTCAGTTGGCTGGATTTTGCTGTTGGGCCAAAGACTATACCAAAGAGACCCAGGTGAGGCAGTTTGCCAGAGTCACCCTTTTGTGACACTTAGGGAAGAAAACAAACAGTGAATGGATCTACTGCCAGGGTAAAAGCAAAGACAGGAAAAACCAGCACACAAGTCTTCACAAGGTCCATCTGGGATGCAGCAACAACTTAGCTTCCACATTGGATGTGAAGAGTGACACCCGCTGCTATGGGTGAAGAGTCAGATCCAAGAATGGTGGGACAGGAGGCCAATGCCTCATTGAAGTTGATCTCAGCATGGCATTCAGAGATAAAACAAAAAAGCAGCTTCCAACTCAGGAATCAAGGTAGAAACAGCCACCCATATGAAGCCTACATGAAATAAAAATAAGCAAAATTACTGCTGAATGAATCTGGGAGGAATTGCTTCCAAACGCCTAACAGTTGTCAGCTTTGAGGATTCAGCAATGAGATATAAGAATTCCCAGACAGTGTCAAAATACCAAACTATTCTTAAAATACTTCCACCATCTTCCATATTCTTTATTCATTATTACTTGAGTAAATCTGAAAAATCTCTAACAGAAATATTAAGTTTGCATAATATGTAAACAAGACAGTAGCCAATAACGCATATTCAAACTGTCAAATGCTAGCAAAATTAAGTAATGTTTAAATAATACACTTGTATTTCCCAGCAAGCTTAGCAGCACTACATAGAATCACATACCAAAATTGCCAATTTAAGGATTCATTTTGATCCCTAAACTTGTTATTTCTTAGAGCATCTTTCTTAGCGTACTTAGTTTAAAGTATGATATGTATATGAACTGACTACTATTTATTTTATTTGCAAGCATGAATTATCACTAGCAGACAATAGGCCATAATACAGTTGTTAGATAGCACGAGCTACAAGACTGCACTGTGCTAATTTGTATGTGCCCCTGAATTCCAAAACATTCACTTTAACCACTCACCACGACAGTGTTTCTAGTTCTAACCTTTCACTTAGTGGAAATGCTTCTTTCCCAAATCCAATATGCCTTTTTGATTATTAAATATTTATCTTTTCAGGATAATTGAGATATTACATTTCCTCATTTCTTCATTTCTCAACTATCTTTTCTATGGATAAAGGTACAGAAAACTATGTAACTTTCTTGAGAAATTCTAGGCAAGAATTCCTACATGGAAACCCTACCAGGTACATGCAGAACTCATGTCAGTTATATTATTTCTACCCTACCTGCCTGTGAGACAGGTCTGAATGAACTGCCAGGCTGAACCTGGCACATTTAACATTTTTCTGGAGCAGCCATGCAAAGACTTGATTGTTTTCAGGGATAATTAGTCTTCAGGCATTAGATCTCTTGACCTAGAGAAACTTCTGAAAGGAAGATTGAAGAATGTTGACTTTTACTGATAGTCAAAAAGACATAAATTTGGACAGAAACACTCTGAGATGTAGTGTTAAGAAGAATTCCTATCTTAACTCTGTCCAACAATGACTGACTAGTCTTCAAATATATACTCAATGTATTAGGAAAATAGAGATTGTAGAAAAGTCGAATAATTTGCATTTTAAATTTCTGAATGGGACAGCATTGAGAAGCCAGATCTACATACTAGTCAAATGTGTATTTAAGTAAGATTCTTTTTTTATTGATAAGCTTCTCCCATCAATCCCCCTATAGGACCCTTTAGCTTCCAGGCTCCCTTTTCAATCATTCAATCATTTATTTATTCAATAAATAGTTATGGGGCATTTACTTTCTGCTGGGTACACTAACAATTTATAAAGATTAACCATACAAAGTGCTGTTCTCATGAATCTTGTGGTGTACTGGGGACTTAACCAATACACACGTAATCATGAAGAATAACTAGTCGAATAAACTATCTCTCTAAAATGTAAAAGTTTCAAACTATGAGACATGCTATGAGAAACACAAAACATAATGAGTTCATAGGAAGACTTGGAGAAGAAAAGGATCAACAGGGAAAAAGTCCAAGGAAGAGAAGCATGCTGTGAGTCCCGAAGAAGTAGAGAAATAAAATTGGCTGTCTATGAGAGTGGGGCATGGTGGACAGAGAGACCTTATGTCCAAGAAAGGACATGCCCCAGGTATCTGCTCCTCCAGCAAATGCAGAGACTCATTATTCTTAAGTTCGTGCCTGGACTAACTGGAGAAGTCATGCTGCCCAGGATACAAAGGCCCAAAGCAGGACAATTCTGATGAGCAAATTACAGCCCAGAAGTCCCCAAGGTGCTGTCTGTGGGCTTCTTTGAAGCTGCATGGAAGTTTGTCTCTTCCACTATATCTTACTTTATTCTTCCACTCCTTTCACAAATACCGGTGTTTATTAGTACTGATCTAGAGTAAAGTGAAACTGACAGAGAGCAAAGAAAATTGCATTATAATAATAAAGACTGCAATCTGTGAAAGCACAGATTCAAGCAAGCTTGACATTGTGCCCAAAGATTTTACAAAATGGTGACTGTGTTCATAGCTTTAAAGGGTTGGAAATTACATCATTTGTCAGTCAGCAATTATAATTGGTGCTGGCAGAAGTTAAACTGTATTATAACAAAAGGGATTGGGTATGATCTCAACCTCTCAATTTGGGAGAAGTGAACTATTGTATGAAAGAATGCTAAAGAAAGGTTAATAGCATTGCAAAGGTCGAGTCTCATTAAGGGTAGACATAACTATTGCCCAGTCCAAATTTTAGCTGCACAGTTGTCTAAGATCTGATTAACTCCTCACTTCATTTTATATGTGGAAACCAATGCTACTCTATCTTGACTTTTTCCCCCACTAGCAAATATTACACACTCCAAACTCTGGTTCTGTCCTGTGCTGTTGAAAAATGCAGATGGTGGAAGGTACATTATGTGCTTGGGGAGATCATCACAAGTCAGACGATGGAAGTCTCAGTTAAAGACCTGGGTCTTTATGTCAAGGATCATTGAAATTCATTGAAAGGCTTTAGGCAGACAAAGAATCAGATCTGATTTATATTTTTACTTTTTTTATATTTTACTGTGTTTTTTAACTTTAGTTGTTATGTAAAGGGAGAAAGAGCAGAAAAAGTGAATGGTGGGGAAGGAACAAATCAAGATATTTACATTGGAAGTGTTAAGATTGAGATGTCTTTGAGTTATATCAATTGAGGTACCAGAATGAGAGTTGGGTCTCTAGATCCAGAGTCTAAAAAAATCTGGTTAGTGATCAGAAAAGTGCCTGGATTCACCGAGTATTTGCCAGATCTGAAGAGTACATAAAATACTGTAAAAAAGGGAATGAACCTGCTCAAAAGAAAGTAATTACTGAGATGAGGAGAAGGACAGGGGAGAGATTGGGAAAAAGAGATTTATCTATGCATTCATACAGGATGCTTTGGGCAACTGTACTGTAGATTTATGCTGATCTATGGAAAAGAGCAGTTCATGCTTAATTTGTGTTTTTCTATTTTTTTTCTTTTTCTCCTCTTAACTTTTTGTAACTTTTTTTCTTCTTTTCTCCAATTTTGCATATATATATCTGGTAATCTGAGTAACTAAATTTGAGACAACACTATGCAATAAAACAACAACTATCAACTTTATACTATTTTGTTTAGTAAAATTCTTCATTATTTCTAACTTTCTATTTTTATTACCACTTTTGTATTCTCTTTAAATAATAAAAAATGAAAAATGAGCAAAAATGAAAAAAGGCAGTAAGATGAAGTGCTATCTACTTTATACCTCCCTTCCTTCTTTTACCCTGAGCACACAAAAATCTCCAAAATAAAGATTCAAACTTTTTAATATTAAATTCATGACTTTTCTAAAATGCAGAAAGGAGGCTAAGGCAGAACCTATAACCTCTTGACTTTATTATGTCTTTTTAAATGGATCTAAATTTTTTAATCATTCAATGATAATGGTACAATAAGGTAAGCTACCAACTGTGTCTGTAAATAAATAAGGATTTTTGATAACTCAATATTGGTTACTTAGGGAGTCTCCAAAGTAAACAGATTCCTAGAATAAATTAGAGATCAAAATCAGCCTACAGGATGTCACGGGAATTGGTCTGCTCTGTCCCTTAAAGTACCTTTGCTGAGGAGAGGCTCTCTGGATTTCTTTGAGGCCCTGTGGGAACGCAGAGTTACCACACAATCCCTGCACTACAGTTGCAGGGGTCATCACAACACTGAACCAGAGCAGAGGCCTGACTTCACAACAAACTCTGGGTGGCTTTTCTTAAGCAGTGGCTTCATTTATTAATTGATCAGTTGAAACTCCTGCAAGGAAGGATCTATAATTTCTAGAATTTACTATGTCTTCCCAAAAGGGTCAGATTTTTCGCCACCCTATGGTAATTTTCTCTCTCTCTGAGTCTAACAGTATGAGATAACTGTAACTTTTGAAATTTTTAGTAAGAGTGTCAGATCTCATAGCAGATTCTCAAAATTCTTTAACACAAGACACCTAGCTGAGTTACAAAAGCTATGGGCCTTCCCACTGAAGGGGAGAAAATATAATATGTCTTCAACATTCATAAATCTGTAATTAAGACAGCCCCTTATAAAAAAGATAGATTAACTAGAGAAAAACAAGCAAGTTTATTAACACATGTAGTGTCTATCATGGGGAAGAAAGCTGAGTGCAAATATAACTCAAATCAGTGGCTTATATATTGTCTTCAGTGAAGAATAATAAATTTGAAATGTGACAGGGTGAAGGAAATGTAGCCCTGGGCTTCCAAGGGCAGGAAAGCTGTGGGGTGGAATCAAGTCAGCTCACAGATTCCTCTGGAATGTTCTCTGAGATGATAAAGATTGTATAAGTGAATTTATACCCTATCTTTAAGAAGGAAATGGGGGAAGGTAAGCACATCTTTTTTTTTTTTTCTATAAAGCTCTGCTCTGCTTCTAGACAAACTGAAAGAGAAGGTACAGTTCCACCACATTTTGATTATCTTCAGCTCAGAAGTCTTTAACATTTCGACAACGATTTTGCTTTTCAGCACCATGAAGTATGCTGTAGCTATTAGACAAAATGACCCACGCACCACAGACCTAATGATACCTCTATGTATCTTCACAGTTCAGTTGTAATTCCTCAGGTTCTCTCTCTCTCCTCTCTCTTTCTCTCTCATAAACACACACACAATAGGTTCTCTATAGCAAATACAAAAGTATTGAGAAAAATAACAAGATAACCACCCAATTTCCAATTTTAGTTAGCTTTTGCGTTAAGGAGAACGCTTTATTTTCTCGGCCAGTTTATTTTTTCACAATCGGGGCAACCAGTTTTATAGTCTTTTTCATCTGGTCCATGAGGGGATGAAGAAAGTCAAATCAGCTGTTTTCCCAATTTGGTGTTTTTCAACTTAACACATTTGTTTTTTTTCGTGATTTCAGGAAAGAAAATACAGTGGTTTGGTACTTACAATGAATTACCTATACCTTCAACTACAACCAAGATAATTACAACATCTTTCAACTCCTAGGGACTACATTTCTAATTTCATGATTTTTTTTTTATCTTACTTTTGTTTCTAAGCTTCAGGGCATTCTAAGCATAACACATAGTCTGAACATAATATTGTTTTGAATATCATTTCCCAATCTACTTTATAAATTATCCTGATTCCTCCTTTTGACTGTTCATAAATGTTTTCTTGGGGCTTGAAAATTTTTGTGCAGTCCTATCTCAGTCACATTCTGGACAACATAATCTATGTTTGTTATGATATAATTATATTTATAAACATAAAAATAATTTAGCTTATTTTTCCTCTTATATATCTAAAATTAGTTTATAAATTGAAAACTTCTCACCTTATTGGTACTTAATAATTAATAGCATTATAATGTTTCAAATTATTTTGACAATGAACCAAAACCCTTCAAAAAATAAAATATTAAATATTTATCTTAAAAAAATTTAATACAGTGTCAGGATTATTTTTCATTTCTAGCTAAGTCTTAGAAAAATCACCAGGGTTATAATTAGTATTGTCTTCAAAGACCATTGTGTAGTGGCCCTAAGTCCCCTAGAATGGGTTTCTGCAGGGAAAGTAACAAATTTTCTCTCGACTTTCATCACTCTTGGTATGCTATCACATATGATCACGCCTATGTCTTACCATTTCACCCTCCATTAAAGAGGTTTTAACAAAAAGGTTTTGTTACACCAAAAGTGCTTAATCTGGAGGCCTTTGCTCCACATATGATGGAACTGAGAATGGCACCAAACCAGTGTACATTGCCCTAAGATGAATGAACTTTCAAAGTAAGTGCTAATGGGAGGATAGGGTGGTGACAGTCTCACTCTAGAGTAGCTATTCCAAAGGATGTAGCTTCCCTCCAGAGAAAGTGAGAAAGAGAAGAGTAAGGCAAGACATAGAACAATGAATAATACCATGGTACACAGAGGAAAGATTAATATCTCTGGTGCCTTGAATAGGAAATAGGCAGTTGCACAAAAAGATTGTACATTAGAAACATTAAGCAAAGATGGCAGAATCTCATGATATATACCTTCAAGGAAGTTAGGTTTCCTGGGATAGGACTAGCCAACAGTCCCTACAGAGTCAATGTACATAGATGGAACTTAGAAATAAGAGGAAGTTCATTGCAAGTTTTACTTTTGTGGTCATGAATACTTCAGCATTCTGCTTTTTAAGTGGTACGATCTATATCTTCTTTCCTTGAACCTAGAAAGGACTGTGCCCTGTCTGTATCCCAAAGGATATGGTAGAGGTATAAGGTGTGACTGAAAAATATGGTGATTAGTTAATTTTTTAACATTACAGTAAAATATATTGTTATTCATCTCCTTCAAAATGCTCCCACCCACTTCAAACAAACTTATCTTAGTTTCATTGTCATTTTCTGAAGGAATTCTTGAAGTCTTAGGTTCTTCATCATCTACTAGGCTTTTTCTCCACACTTCCTTGATCCTACCCCCGACATACTATCTTTGTTCTCTCCCAAATAAATGTAACAAATATGAAAAATAAAAACAACTGTAATAACAGTACCATTTATTATGTTCACTGAGTGCTCTTCTAAAATATTTGTATGAATTAACTCATTTAATGCTTGCAAGAACTGCAAGAGATAAAACTATTTTTATCACTAATTTCACAGACAAGGCTGCTCTTTGGAGGCTCAGATTCACATGATTAGAAGTAACAGGTAGAATTTGAATCCAGGCTGTACATTTCAACCAATACACACTTCTAGTGCTGCAAAATCATCAAGTTTTAAAAGCCCTAAACAGGACTTTATTTAAAAATTGTATACAAATTAAGCCTAAACCTTTTTTCATTCAGTCTTCCTCTTGATTTTGCCATTTTTTCCTGTCTTCTGAGTAATTGTACAGCTTTTCTCTCGTCCACTGCAAAAAGTTGAAGTGTGTGCCAATAAAGCAGACTTGGTTCTCACAATGGCTTTCCTGCTCTCTATCTCAGTGACTCTTGAAGATAAGTCAAGATTCTGTCCGTTGGGGGAAAAAAAAAAACAGAAATCAAACCCAAACTAGTTTAATTAAAATAATGGAAAGAGACTTATTGGCCAAGTATCTGGCAAATCCAGGGAATAGAGTTAGATTTAGGAGTTTTAGCATTCAGGAGTTTAAACAACATTTTCAGCTTTCTCTGTCTCTCTTCCTCTCACTCCTTTCTTACCCTCTTATTGCTTTCTTAGCCATACTTCTCGCATCTGCTATAATTCACCTACAAGTCCTAATAAATAGGTTCAAAGTAGAAGCAGCTCTACCCTCATTCCTGTCTTCTCAGCCATCACATCAGAAATAATAGTCTCTTTTCAAACTTCTGGAAGATAAATTCCTGAGAGGAATATAATTGTCCTGATTGGGACCCTGGCTTGACACTGAGCCAGTCATTGTAGCTTAGGAGATAGACTGGTTTGTTCCAAGGTCTCTAGCAGTCAGAATCCATGCACTAAAGCCCCACATGCTTGT
>PVJA010016809.1:0-42769 GCA_004027025.1 Myocastor coypus
TCGAACTCGCACCAATCCTCCTGCCTCAGCCTCCCGAGTGCTGGGATTACAGGCGTGAGCCACCACGCCCGGCTACGTCTGGTTATGTTTTAATTGGGTTGATGTTATTTGGATTTCTACATATTTCAATCACCTGAGTGCCAAACTGTTTCCTAATATTTGGGAAGTTTTCTGTTACTCTGCCCATATTCTTTTTTTATATCATTTTTATTAACTCCTTCTTTGTCATTGGTGCCTATTAATCTTACATTATTCATATTTGCATCACCTTGTAGGTGTCAAATTATGTTTTCCTGCATCCTAACTGTTTTTAAGAGATCCTTTCTTACCTTGTCACTAGCTGCTACAGTGTCTTCAAGATCTGAAACTCTATCTTCACTTTCATTCAGACAGCTTTGCCAGCTTTTCATTCAGATTTTAAGTTCCTGTGTATCTCTTTGAGTGTGCCTTTATGGGATCTATTTCTTTCCCATATTGTTCATTCAAGGAGTCCATTGTTTTCTAATCTCCAATTTTTTATCAGTATCTTCTTCAGAAGCACTCATTAATTCTTTTATTATGGTTATCCTTTCTTGTTTGCTTCTGAAATTATTTCTGATCTGATTTCCTCTCTACCATTCTGCAGTTGTTTCTTTACTTCAGAAGCTATTAGTTCAGCGATTTCAGCTCCCATGATTCCCATTTTCTTCTACTTTAGTGTCTCTTGTATTTGTTCTGGGTGGGCTCAGGGCCAGAGATTGAATTTTTCTGTATCTCTTTCTCATTGATTATAGCGCCGTCCTCTGACCTTTGGTGTAGAACTTGGTGTAACTATACCTTTAGCATAATTCTCCCCTAAAAGAGGTTATATGGTTAAGGCAGTTAAAGTTTTGTATTTATAGAACTGCAGTTAGAAGTATTCATCGTGGGTAGTGATATTTAGCAGTTCACAAGCTTTTGTAACTATCAAGTTTGTATTTTACACAATAAGAACAATCCTTATGTCTGTGTAGATAAGCAGATAGTAAAGTATGAATTTGTATTTAATTTAGTTCACTTAAGTTCTGTCTGCTTACCTCCTTTTGGGACAGATGCGGTAAGAAGATGAGGAGGGGTGGATGGGGCCAAGGATGAGGAGGTCGGTCTGGCAGGCCATGTGGGGCAGGAAGTCTCTCGCACTCAGTGAGAAGCCACCAGGGCAGATGGGGCAGACGCTGAGAAGGTCGGTCTGTCGGGCCGTGTGGAGCAGGAAGTCTCTCCAGCAGGGCCTAGCAGTACTGATTTTCGAATCAGATCCCATTTTGAATTCCTAGGGTACAATCTTTGGTCATGTTCTTTTTATTCTAATCTATTTCTATATTTTCTTTGGTTATACTTTTTAAGTGATTTTCCACTTACATTCATGATATACTGTTCTGCAGGGTTTTTCCCCTTGTCATTTCCTTGTTAAATGTTGATATCAGGGTACTACTGGCCTCTAAAAATGAGCTAGCAGATAGTCCTTATCATTTACTTTGCACAGGACTGGTGTGATGCTGGTATGATTTTTTTCTTTAAATGTTTAAAAGAACTGATCAATGAACTCACTTCAGCCTGGCATTTCTTTGTGCAGTGATGCTCCCTCTTCTATTCCTGATTTGAATGATTCATTTTTGAAAAATTGTTTCTTTTTTCTTTTTATTTGTTGCACAGTCTTACTATGAGACTTATCAATTCTATTAATCATTTTCAAGAAGCAACTTCTGATTTTGGTGGTTTTCTGGATTTCCAATTTTCTATGTCACTGATTTTCGCTTTTATATTTCCTGTTATTTACCTTAGGTTTGCTTTGTTGGTGGTGGTGGTTATTTAGTATTCCTAAAAGTAGCAGGTTAAGTTGCTCATTTCATGCGTTTCTGCTTTCATAGAAGAGCACTTAAGGCTATGTATTTCTTTGATGGACTGCCTAGCTACTGTCTACTAATTTTAAGATAATGTGTGTGCTTATGCGGTTTATCTTTGAATTTAATATTGTTTTTTAAATTTGTGCTGTGGTTCCTTTTCTGATACAGGAGTTGTTTGGTATCATGATGATTGATTTTGAAATATTTGGTGAAGTTTACCAAGTTTGTTATAGCTACTGATACCAGTTTATACATATAGAATTTGCTTATCAGTAAAAAGTCTTTCATCACTTGAAATATTTGGCCCAGGATATGGTCTAAGTTCACAAAAATACTACATTTATTTCAAAAGGAATATTGTTTTCCTTTTTACTGTACAATTCTTCCAAAACCAATTAGGTTAATTTTGTTGAACCTGTTTATCAACTAACCTGTATACTTCCTGGTCTCTGTGAATTTATTCTATCTGTTACTGAGAGAAGTTTTTAAACTCTCAAAATATGATGAGATTTATCTTTCCTTCCTTGTTCTAACACATTTTGACTAATGAATTTGGGAACAACTTAAGTGTGATTTATACACACTATTTGATTCCCTGTTATTTTAATACTGTCCCGTTCGCTTTGCACGCTCAGCACTTGCTGCTGGTGCATCCATTCCTGTCTTTTAATTTCTTCCTGGCTGTGTCTTTGTATCTTTGTTTATTGTACTGAGATAGAGATAAGCTTGAAGACCAGTTGGTGTCCTAGAAGTGGTGCATTATAGACAGAACCCAGGGAGGCCTGCCTTCTGTTGCTCGGGAGTCTCAGAAAGCTGAGGCCTGAAGCTTCAGGTGGCAGCTCCTCCTGCAGGTGACCTGTCCTTGAATTATAGACAGAGCCCAGGGACGGCTGCCTGCTTTTGCCTGAGATTCCCAGAAAGCTGGGGCTCAAGGTTTCAGATGGAGGCTCATCCCGTGGGTGCCCTGTTCTTTGTTTATCTGCTACATGACACCAGTGGTTGCCTCCTCCTCTGCTTAAAGTATGGTCTGGAAGCATTTGCATGAGCTATGTGTCTGGAATATGCCATGTCTATTAAAGCAGTGATGTATACTCCTTAGCCATTTTTTTTTTTAATGCTAAATGAAAAGAAGAGCCTTCTGAGGCTCTGGGCTCACTGAGAAAGATCAATCTCGGTGAGTCCTCTGAAACTACATTCATCAGGTCTTCTCGTTGTTTCTTTCAGCACCAGACCAAAAACCATACATTTATTTTTAAAGTATTTTTCATAAACAACATGTATATCATGCTTATTTTTATTTCTTTCTGATATTATCTGTCTTTTCATTGGTTTTCAACCACACTACTGAGGTACCTGTGTTTAAATCTATAATCTTGGTAACTTTTTTGTGTCTAATAAATATTTCCTTCTCTACTTCCTTCTGTGCCTTTTGTAGGTGCTGTAGAAAGTTTGACTCAAGTATTTTGAAATCATTCGTGTTATCCATTGATATTTAAGCAATGTATCTTTGTTTCATTGTGGGTGTTTACTGGAAAATTAAAACATACGTCTTTTTTTTTTTCTTTTTTGAGACAGGGTCTTGTTATGCAGTTCAGGCTGGCCTTAAGCTCACTTTTGTAGCCCAGGCTGGTCTCGAACTCGCACCAATCCTCCTGCCTCAGCCTCCCGAGTGCTGGGATTACAGGCATGCGCCACCATGCCTGGCAACATACGTCTTTGGCTTTCATTGCAGCTTCGTAGAGCACATCTGCACGAGCGAGAGAATGCCCGTCTGCACATGCCGTTCCCCTTCCTGTACTTTCCCCTGTGACCTTCAATGTTTTTCCCTCACTTCTTTGAATATGCAGCTCTAAAGTTCTTTCACAGGAAAAGCCTCTATGATTCCTTACCATAAAATTGTAACACATCTCTCTTATTTGATTTTTCTCCACATCTTTCCCTTTAAGGAAACTTGATTGATCAGGGCAATAATGGGATGGATTGCATGAGAAGTTTCCGTGTGCTCACAATGACTTTATCCAAATGTGTAAATCAAGTCAGCCAATGTGATGAATGATGTATTATTGGTACTATTTCTTCACTATGTCAAACACAATTACAAATCTATGGAATAAACTTTAAACCAATGTACTTTTATTGTAAAAATTTAGTATTTATTTAAAAGGCAACTTTACAGGCTTATATCTGGTAATGTGAACAACAAATTTGAAGTTAACAATACACAATATAACAACTTTTATATCACTGGAGCTATAACAGCCATTACTGAATTCCTACCATTTGGTTTAGTGAAATTCTATATCATTTGTAATTTTTTATCTATTTTTCATATTCTTTTTAAAAATAAAATAAAATAATTTAAGAACCAGCCAGATAGTTCAATGGATCAAAGCACCGGCAAGCAGGGGCTGAGGGTTTGATCCCCAGGCCTGCCATGCCGAACCCCACCCCCGGGGTGCAATAGGATGGCAATTGAGACTGGGCATGGTGGCGCACACCTGTAATCCCAGCCCTTGGAAAGCTGTAAACAAATGGATCACTGCGAGTCTGATCTAGTAGTGAGACCCTAAGCACCCTGTACACCCTTCCCCAAAACTAAAAAATAAAAATAGAAAACATGCAAAAGTCTACTGACCATGAACAATTCTTTCATTTTCCAAAAGAGTCTCATAGGCCTTCGTTTATATCTTCCTTCTTGAAATCTTGATGTCAAAGTAACTTCTTTGAAATGTTTCCCTTATGCCCCAAGGGTGGGTGAAGGCTGGTCCTGTAGCTTGAGAACACCCTCTTCTCGAAATCTATTCCACAGTGCTGTGGCTTCCACTGTGTGTCTTGCGCAGTACCTGGCACTCAGTAGACGTCTGTGGTGTGACAGTGCTGAGAAGAAGAAAGAAATGGTGATATGGAGGGAGAGGCAGGGAAAGGAAGAGGCCCTTGTCCACCTAGTTCTCAGTGTATCTTCGGTACCCTGCCCTCCTTCGAACTTCACTAACATAGCAAGATTTGAAAGTATGTTTTCAATTCAGTTAGAGCTTGAATAATTCAATGTTTGCATTCAAACTTCAAAAGGAGAAGGAAGTAATTTTTCTGGCTGCCAAGTAATGCTTAAGCAAACTCTTTTTGGTTTACTGAAGCTACATACACATGGAGAGAATTTTGAGAATATGAGATTATGTTACTTTGCATGTTCCATAGAATTCTAAGCATAATGTGCACTATTATGAAATATTAAATAAAATGCCACTGTTTATTGACTTAAACTTTTTCATCTTGTTGCTTCGTTTCTTTGCTCAATAACATTCAAATTCACACTTGCCACTTGAAGCAGAATTGAAGGAGGAAAAATCTTTCAGGATAATGACTCAATTCTACAACCTAGCCAAATCTTTCAGAAGACCCTTGAAGATATTTATATCTGCAGTAGCGGGATATTCTACCATCTAGAATTTTGTATCAATCTTCTCTCTTTCATGGCATTGGCATTCTATTCATCTTTCTTTAAGTAGAACATAACCATCAACATCTTCACTTCCTCGAGGCTGGCATCTTGACCTGTCCACTTTGTCAGCATTTCCTCATCCCATCTCTCCAGAGGAGAACCAGTTGTGCTTTCCTCTCTTTTCCCAAACCTCCCATATATTATTCATATATACAGCATATTATTTCATACAATAATACTTGGGAAAAAAGACCCTTTACTCTCTTATTAAAATATATTGTGTCTGTCTGGCATAAATTAATATACAAGTTCTTTTCATTTTAAGGCCTTTTCTACTGAAGTAGAAATTGTTTGCTGAGATAGAAAAAGCTGCAAGGGGTAGAGGGAAAATGATGAAATATAGAGGAGCATAAGATGTGTGATTCATCCGTGAGCTTCTGAATTTCATGCTCTGGCTTAGACAAAAATGTCCTCCAAAGGCTCATATGTGCAAAAGTGGGACTTTGGGAGGTGATTGAGTCTCAGGGATCATTAGCCTATTAACTGATTAATAATGAGTCCATTGATAAATTCCTCCCTGAATGAGCTGCTGTGGAAAAGGGAGTGAGACCTGCAAGTGTATGCTTTGTGCCTGGCCCCTACTCTCCTTCTTTGTCCTTCTGTTTCCTAGCTACCATGGTGTGATCAGCTTTGCTCAGCTGTGCCCTTCTGCCGTAAGGCACTGCCTCAGCTCAAGCTCAGAAATGATGGAGCCAGATGATCACAGACTGCAACTTCTGAAACCATAAGCCGAAGTAAATCTTTCTTTCTTTATCCTGTCTAAGTTGAATATTTTATCATAGAGTAGAAAGCTGGCTAAAACACTACCATAAACTTAGGAATACATGAAATGCTTACAGGATTGGAAGATTTTGCAAACATTGGTTAAAAGTTGGAATTTCGCACAGAAGCAGCAAAGGTAAAATTATAGCAGAAGGTACAGATGCCATCAGGTGATGTTTAAGCAGCAGGTACACAAGTCACAGCAGTAGTATGAGTTGAGTTTCTAGAAATTTCTACGGGCTATGGTCATTTTCATACTCAATTCTCTTTCTCAGTCCTGATTTAGCTTTTGTTGACTTGTTATGTCTTCTATGTAGTGACCCATCCTTGCACACATTGTTTGGCCATTATTGCCTAGATTCAGTTTGTTGAAGAAAAGTCAAAAGACAAAGCAAGCTGACAAGGCATAAGCACAGACTGCTCTTTGGCCACACCTCAAAGTTAAGGCATAGTTCTGGGCATTACTCACACTGTTGAATGGCATTAATTGGAAAGCTGAACATATAGGAAGTGGCATATGAATTTATTAGATCGAACAATTCTGAAACAATCCCACATGAAGCAGCTGACTGGAAGCTGTTTTCACTATAGCTTGGAAATTGAAGAATTCTTTCGTAAAAAACAGAGGAAAAAGTCCATTGGATCCATATTTAATTTGTTTAGGTTCTTTGCCTTACCTCATTCTTAAGAGAGGAATGCCTGGCCCTTGGACTGCTGTGACATCAAGGCCTATCAAGCAGTTACTGGAATATCCAAATGAGGCTTATCAGATTTAAGGGACATTTGCAAGCAGCATATAGTTATAGTGTTCAGAGAAGAAATGGTGTTTATAGAGAAAGCAACCCCATGCTAAGTCAACTCATTCAAGTGGACTCTCAGGTTAGAATGTAAATGCATGCTATCCTGAATCTGGAAAGAATGGTGAAAATATATACACTCCATCACTTCTACTTCTAAACATTTTTTTCTTATGAGGAAATATTCAAAACACATATTAATAAGTCGAGAAAAAATATATATATATATGATTTTAAATAAGCATTCTGTCCACCTCCTTTTATTATCCAGTTTAAGAAAAGAAATCTGTGACTAGAATTAAAAATAAATGAGTTTGCAATCTATGGCACTTAGTAAGTGAAATAATAATAATTATGTCTTTTCTCCTTTGAGGCCCCCTGAGAAAGACAGCATAACATTTTCCTGCCGGGGACATGCAATGCTCAACAGATAAAGCACAATTATAAAAACAGCTAATTGATAACACATTGACGTTAGAAGCCTACATGTTTATCAGTAGGTGGCTTTAAGCGTTTCTGTTCCAATCACAAATGAAAATCTCAAATAAGATTTAGCTGAAACGTGTTTCACTTCATTTCAAATTTCTTCAGTTGCATAAAGTTTGTCACCTCTGACTAGTTCTAGAATGTCTTAGAAGTTCAAGTATAAATGGAGAGAGTGACTCACTGTGTTAAATGAAGCAGTTAACAATTTTCACACTCTGTTTTGGTGAAGAGTCCAACAAGCAATAAAAAATATAAAATATAATAATAAGAAAAACAGTGCCAAAGAAAGGGCCAACCCACAGCAGGCATGCGTGGCGAACTTTAGCACCCTGTTCTCTTCCACAGCTTTTCTTTACCCCAATGAGGCTGAACACATGTACAAGAGCAAACAAAATTCACCTTGATTTCAAGTGAAGCAAACTCAAGGAAAAAAACATAAATTTAACGTGATTGAAGTTGCAAAGGGGCAATAGGTTAAATACAGCAAGAAAAGCAATGTGAACAGCAAAAGAATATATCACAGATGAATAATTAAACATGCCAAGTTTAGATGTCTCTAATTCTTGATTGAATCTCTGAGGACCTTTCTGAATTTCCTCTGATCCTACAGTCTTGGAAACATTCCTCTATCCTCATCCATAAAATCTTTATATTTCATTTAGATACTGCATCAAAATAAAGTACATCTATGGTGCTTTCAATAATTTAAAGTAACTGATCTTATAGTAATGCATAATAAAAATGGCTTAAAAGTAATGTATTGTTTATTGTCTTAAGCAGAAAATGATGATTATAAGCTACCAGACGATGTAGTACCTTCTAGAATTTGTCTTGCAGATGATATATTTCTGTTAGCTTAAAATTCATATTTTGAAAACATAGCCCTGGAAGTGATAGGTGTTTTTAAACAAAAGCCTAAGAAAGTGATTAGGCAGAGCCCAAGAATGGGATAGCAGCCATTAAAGAAAAGACCCAAGAGTGCTCATTCTGCCAGGTGAGAACATACCCCACATCAGCAATCTACAATCTAGGAGGGACTGTCATCAGAACACATAATTCTGGGCTTTTAACCTCCAGAACTGTAAGGAGCAAAGAAATCCCTGAACTTATGGGATTTTATTACTAGAGCCCAAGCAGAGCAAAACAATACCATAGCACAAACCACTGATTTATTAAACAAAAACGGGGAGAAGAAAGATAGAAAAAAGAGAAGAAAAAGCGAAACAGGAAAGGGGTCACAAAGAACACATGTAACACATTTTTAGGTTCTAATCGCATTCTGTTGAGAAAAGGATCACCTCCTATGATAAAAAAAAAAATATAAAATAAATAAATAAAAATACCTCATTGTGCTTCTATAATCCAAAAATTCAGCCAGGCATGGATTGTTAGCAAAAATATTTTGTAAAAATTTTTCTTTTCTTCTGCTCCTTCCTCTGGCACCTTATGTACACACATTTGTTCCCAAGCCTCCAGGAATATAAAATGGAATTGATATAATTCCAGGAAGAGAAAACTGAAGCAATCTAAAGAAATTTGGAGTGAGTGTAGTGTGAACAAAGTTAGCCAGAAATTCAAGATTAAAAAGAGTAACACTCTTTGACCTGGAAAGACAAAATTCAAAGGAAGCCAAGTACAGTAAAACCTTTAAAGTATTGTTGAAAAGTGATTAATGAAGTTATTGAAATGAGCACAGACTTAATTTTTAAAAATCTTCAGTAGTCTATTTTAAAGATGACTTTTTAAACTGAGCAACACAAACATGGGACCCAAAACATTGGAGGAATACTGCTTTATAGAGAGGATAATCATTTTATGAAACTCCAAACCCCCAAGCAGTAGGCACTGATGGTGCATGGACAGAAAAATGGATTTTAACAGGGATTGGTGCAATCTATGTACCACAATGCATCGATGGAGATCATGAAGAGCTGATGCAGACTTGACCACTAAGGTTGGTGTCAGGATGAAAAATTATATTCACTCATGGTTCATTCCCCAGGGCTACTGTTTGCTCAGATTTCAGGGTTGAATTCATGAAACATTAATTCAGATCAGCCATGGTTGCTTCTAAGTTTCTCAGCCTTATCCTCCAAATTTAAAAATTATAAAGCTGTAAAACAAGCTGGAAGAAAACTTACTATCTCATTTAACTTACTCACATTCTTCATAAGAAAAATGAGTTTCAGAGTCAAATAATTATATTACAGCACCTTGTTGGCTAATAGAAGAAGAATAGACTGCATTCTTTTAACTCTTAGAGTTCTTTAAATAGTTTAAGACATTCCATGTACCTTTCCTATCATGGAGCTTGAAACCCATATAAATTCATTTTCTGCACTAACTTCAGTTCTCAATTCAGTTTTCTTTTTTTCTTTCTTTCTTTCTCTCTCTCTCTCTCTCCTTTTGTTCTTTTTATGTTTGGTACAGGGTTGCACTATGCACCTCAGACTCATAAAGATTCTCTTGTTTTCAGCCTCCCCAGAGCTGGGATTACAGGCACATGCCACCATGCCACGCTCATTAGCAGAGTCAGCGCACCTTGGGGGTGAGGAGGGACCCTCCAGCATAGCATGTGGTGCCAGGGATCGAACCCTAGTCCCTGTGCTTGCTTAAGTAGGTGCTTAGTTTACTGAGCTATCTCACTGGCCCTCTGGGTTCAGTTTTGAAGCCAAAACTAAGACAAAACTTATGAAATACCATGTGCTGAAGGGACTTGGAATTATGGAAACAAACACAGTGTATTTTGTCACCTTATCCTGAAGAGGAGCTCTATGGAAAGCAAGTGTTCTAGAAATCTGAGGCTTGGTATGTGCACACAGCTTGTCTTACTTACTCTTCTATAGTTGCCAGGACAAATACCCGACACCCAAAATGAAGGAAGAAGAGGTTTGTTTAGCTCAGAGTTACTGGAGGGTTCAGTCCATATTCGACCAGCTCCAAGGCTGAGTGGCAGATGGCAGAACGCAACAGTTCAGGGCAGCGGGACAGCAACAAAATGGTGACAGAGGCAACTGACCAACCAGGGCAGCCGAGAGCAACAGAGCGAGTCTGTCTCTCCGTCTCTCTTTATATTACATCAGGCTCTCTGCCTCAGCCTATCCTCCTCAGGCCACACCTATAATTCCCAGCATTAATCAGACCCATAATCTCATCCGTACTAAAACACATAATCCCAGTGGATCATGTCAAGTCTCAAACTCTAATAGAAGTCCCTGCCCCATGACTGCATGAGGCTTTGGGGGGACAACTAGACACAAACCATAACACACCTCTCCAATCCACTGGTCTGGAAGCACGCCACAGTAAACATTGCCCTCAGTAATTCCTCAAAAAGGAAGAATCACATAATCATAGATAATAAGCATGTCCACTCTTCATTTACTTGTACACACATGATTCTGTCCATTTTACAGATATTTGTAATACTGGGCAGTACATCAGTAGATGCCATTGGAGTATCTCAGATATTTAATTATTGATTCATCTATGCAAGATGTACCTGGTACATTAGCTCCCTGTGAGGATATGATAAGTGTATTTCTCTCATTCACAATCAGAAAATCATATCACATATGAGTTTAACCAGCTAAAGCCCTCAAAAGTTCTGCTCACCAAAGGATTTAATCACATTTAATTTAATTTTATTTAATTTAATCACATTTAATTCCATGTGAATGACAGTGACCAGAACTTAGATACTAAAGAGATACAAAATATAAGCAATATAAATTGTTTAACATAGCCGGGCATGGTGGCACACGCCTGTAATCCCAGCAGTCAAGAGGCTGAGGCAGGAGGATTGGTGTGAGTTCGAGACCAGCCTGGGCTATAAAAGTGAGCTCAAGGCCAGCCTGAACTGCATAGCGAGACCCTGTCTCAAAAAGACTAATAATAATAATAATAATAATAATAATAATAATAATAATAATAATAAATTGTTTAACAATTGTATAAAATATACAAATGCCTCCAAGAAGGAAAAGTATGCTAGGCAAAGAAAGGAAAACTTTTTGTTCTGAATGAATACACTCAACCATGGGTGCAAATTTTCCCTAGAGATTCATTTATTCCCTGCAATTCCAAGTAATTACTGTAAAATGAAAGTATAAAGTGGTATTGCCATAAAACTAGCAATAGAATTGCCCAGTATGCACCTTAGGCCACTGGAATCTCTACTCAGGCTGGCCAATATTTCCTCCACTGTGTTATGGAAAATACTAATGTTTCAGATTTTGTACTTAGCTAAAAAGTTAGCATTATTTTGGCGGCTTTAGAAAATAGAAAATAATCTACCTATGGGAAATATAAATATATAAGACTATTTTAAACTCATTTTCTGCACAAACACCTGACACTGTCCTTTCAGTGAGCAATCACAGATAGTGATAGGCAACCCTGGTGGACAAGGCTAAGAGGAAGAGGCCATATTTCAGACTCCATTTATATCCATGACCTGACCTTTAGATTTCTCACAGAGTTTTGGAAATGATTTTATATGATAAAAATCATTACCTTTACATATAGTAAATCTGTTATGGTTGACATTTTGCAATAAACAAAATTTTTATGCACCAGAAAAATATATTTCAACATCTTTTTCAAAGAAACTTAACTCCTGCCTGTTCATGCCAAGAGTGGATTTCTCATTAAAAACAATTTAAAAAGCAGATAAAAAAAAAATAGCAAAATACTGTTTGTAGCTACTGGAAAATAGGCATAATGGAACTCTTGTCACTGACAAAACTATCCCTGGAAAACAAAAACAAAGCCTATCCCTTAGCCTTCTGCTTTAAGTTGATTTCAGAACAGGACAAAGGAAGGTTAAGCAAATCAAAGCCTGCTTTCTCTCAGTTGAGGCCACAGAGACATGTATTTAATGTGGCTAAGACTGCTAAGATTGGGAGGAAGAAGATAAAGGGTATTTCAGGCAGAGGAGGGGGACATCTAGCACAAAACGATTTCCAAGAAAATAACAGCAACTAGGGATCTGTTCGGCAAATAATTCTTTTGGTGTTCACGAAGAAAGGAATGCTTTTAATTCCTGCCAGCTAGGCTGGAAAGATCTCTTTGTTTATAAATGAGAAATTCAGTAAATATACCACAAAAGAATAATGGTTTAGCATGAGGCCATACAAGCCTGGGAGTGGAGGGTAGTGAGTACATAATTTTCTCAGCCCCTCCACTTGAAAACAAAGACATCAAAAAGATCCGCAAGCAATCTTACTGCCTGTGAGGACAAATGAAATCCTTAAATAAATTCGCTAAGTCTACTACTCAAAAATGGAAAGCTTTGATGCTCAGTTATATAGACTCAGGAAAATATAAAACTAGAAGGAAAAATCAGGTACCAAAGGCAGACACAGAAGGAATAAAGATGACAGAAGTAGCATGAAAAGATGTTAACTATCAATAGTGATATGTTCGATATGTTCATAGACTTACACGCAAACATGAAGAGAAGGAGCACAACCTCATGAGAAGCAAGTGGACTGCTCAGAAACGAAGCGTGTGCCCCGGAAAACACTAAAACGTGTCAGCAGCGATTTAGGCACTACGGAAGCAAAAGTGCTTACAGATATAGCAACAAATCTCCCCCAAAGAAAATGCTGGGAGAAAAACCAAAGAAAGACACTATAAAAAAGAATTCTCTTGTGAGTTAGTGGAAACCCATGTAATGAACATCTAAGTGGTGTATTAAAAAAAAAAAAAAAAAAAAAAGAGACTACTACTAGAAGTTAAAGTTCTCAAGGTGTCCACAAGGTTCCAAATTTTGTGAAAACTGAACTCGCTGATTAAAGATCAATAGAAACCAACGCCGAATAAAGAAAGCGATACCAAAGTACTCTAGGAATATAATCCAATTACTGAAAACCAGTAAGGAAGAGAAAAGGCTGACAAGTGTGTTGAGAAAAAGAACAGTCTTTATTAAAAGGGGTTAAAAATGACCACACAGGAACCAAAGCCTCAGTAAGGCAGTCAGTGAAATGAAATCTTTAAACAGATGAAATAAAAACAATTGCCAAACGATTGATAAAAACACCTTACAAACATACAGCATTGAGGACTGTTTCAAGCAAGCAAAGCTGGAAGAACGCTTTGTCAAGGTGCATATATGAAAGAAAGTATTAAAGGAAGTCCTTCAGACAAATTGAAATGAGCGCTGAGATGGAGCACAGGGGTACAGCTGTAAAGCCCTTGTGGCTCCTTTTCCTTAGCAACAACACAAAAAGGAAAAAAAGACAACCAGTTGGAAAAGGGAACAGCAATAACTAAAACTATGAACGCTGTAAATACATAGGCAGCTATAAAACATCTTTATTCTATTTTTAATTTTTTGAAATAATTGTTCATTTAAAGCAAAAATATATGTGGCAGAGTCTTATGGGCATAGATATTCCCTAACCTAGTTGAGCTTATATCCTCTAAACCCATTGTATTCAATGGTACGGTTGCCTAGCAACAAAGGGCCTAGTGCAGCAGTACTGTTTTTGCCCTGTGCTGGCAAGGAGACGTGACTCGCTGCCACTGTCTAGTATCACCAGATAGTACTTCACCACCTACGTCATCTAAAACAACGATGAACGTTCAGAGCTTTAAGCACAGTTTCTACTACATGCATACTAATTTTGCAGTGCTATAAAGTCAAAAAATTGTAAATGGAACCATCACAAGTTGGAGGAAATTGCTGTTCACATATATGCTCATTTTAATATTTTACTCTTGATTTAATGTTACTAATATTTAATATGATTTACATTAGTGTGGGTATTATTTTATTTAATTTATTCACTTTTGTTGTTGTTTTGCTTTTTTTTGTTTGTTTGTTTGGTACCAGGATTTGAACTCATGACATCATACATGCCAGGCAGGCACTGAGCTGCTGAGCTCTATCCCCAGCAGTGTGTATTATTTATGATGTAGATATATAGGTATATGTGAGCTGTACATCATCCATACAATAAACATATACATTTGTATTCGTAGTAGACCACAAGAAAACTACAAAAGATTGGGAGAAAAAATGGTATTAAAATTATTTCAAGGCTCATAAGTCACACCTATAGTATAAATTTTTAAATTTAAAGATGTTTAATAGAAGTAATGGCCATGTAAGGCTACACACAGACATGTAGCTAATAAGCCAAAAGTGAAGATAAAATGAAATAGTAACAAAAAAGTACAGCAACACTGCATTATGCAATAATAATAAAAGAGAAACAAAAATCAAACCATAATGGTAGATTTAAATACAGCAATGTCAAAAATTATTTGACAGTAAACAGTTTATTTTTCTTTTTAGATCATTTATTTATTTATTTTTATTATTATTTATTATAGCTAATACATTACCTAACATTTTTTTCTATTTTAATATGATTTTGTACTCTTTAACTCTTCAACTCATCATAGTTGTTCAGAGTATAAGTGTAGACATGATTTCTTGTATAAACATCATTGGTACAGATTACTATGGCTTTCCTTTTTATACCTCATGGTTAGACTTTTCTTCTGGATGGCATTTTAAGATACTCTAAAACTCAGAGATGATCATACAAAACAAAAGAATACGCATGGCATATATCCTGTCCACATTTTAAGCACAAGAAAAAATAAATAATATGAATGTGAACATTTTGTATAAAATCATGAGAAAAAAGAGGTGCGATGCAAACACCAATATTAAGAAAGCTGTGGTACGTACAGTTAGGTAAACAAATTTATGAATATCATCAGAGATAAAAGCAAACTAATTATGTTGATATATGGGAAAATTCCTACTGAAAATGTAATAAGGTTTTGTTACAAATGCCTTAAGAAAATTTCAAAATCCATGAAGCAATATTGGCAGGGCTGAGAGAAGGAGAAAAACTTGACTGCTATAAATGGAGATTTTAGTGATTTTAGCCAAATGTGAAAGATGACTTGAGAGGGTATCAGCGGAGGTAGAGAGGAGCCACACCGCCACACAGCTTGACCTCACTGACACTTGTAGGGGACTCTAAGACAAGGATAGCATACCATATGCTCTTTAGATGGGCCACAAAATTGTGAAAAGCAATTTGAACTTCATGGAAATGAAATCACCACAATATTGAGATTTATAAGATAAAGTGACAATAGTTTAAATAGATATGTATAAGTCAAATCTCTCGTATTTAAAAAAAGTTAAGTTTGTTTTCAATTTTTTATTTTTTAAAGAGTACAAAATAGTATTAAAACAGAAAAACTACAAGTGATTCGGAATTTAAATCAGTAAAATAATATGAATTTCACAGTATTTGCTGTAATTCATGGTGTTGTCTTCCACCTAGTTATCTATATTACCAGATCTATGCATGAAAAATTGCAAGAGGAAAGAAATGAATATATGAAATTAAGAAGATAAAATGGACCACTTAAAAAAGAAAACAAGGCACTAATTACAGAAATATGGAGTGTAGTTATCCAAACCGTCCTGCTTACAAATATAGATAAATCTCTTTTCCCCACTCCCTCTCCTGTCCATCTCCTCATCTCAAGTCAGTAAGTCTTTCCTTTGAATAAGTTCATTCCCTCTTCTCAGTCTCCATTGTACCCTTCAGATTCCATTTTCTTTTTCAGATTCTCACACTAAAGAAACAACGCAATGTTTGCACATGTGGGTCAGATTTATTTCACTTAACAGTATACTCTACTTGCATCCATGTATCGATAAAAGCCTCAAATTTATCCTGTCCTATAGCTGAATGATGCTCTATTGTTGAAAAGTACTACATTTTCTTGATCCATTCCTCAGTTGATGGCAATCTGGGTTATCTTCAGGATTTAACTATAGCAGCACATATATTTCTGTGGTATAAGGTTTTCAGTTCTTCTGGAAAAATGCCTAGGAGGGGAATAGAGTGCTGGAATGGATTCCCTAATCCTATCTTTTTGAAGAATCTCCATACTGTTTTCCATAGCAGTTACACCAGTCTGCACTCCCACCAAGAGTGAGGAAAGGTTCCTTTATCCCCACAGTCCCTCCAGCATTTGTTACTGGCTGGCTTCTTTATGTTAGTCATTCTTTCTAGGTTGAGATGTAATCTCACTTTCAATTTGCATTTCTAGACAGGCAGTGATGTTGAACATTTGAATAAATTAATGTTTAAAAAAAATTTCTCTAAGAGACCAGAAACAAAAGAAATTAAAAATAATTGGGTGTAATGAACAAATAATAAGTGACTAAAAATTAGTAAAATAGAAACAAAACTTGGAGAAAGATCAGTGAAAGTTGTTTGTATAAGAATGTAAAAAACAATGAAATAGATAAATTAATGCATACATACCTGCATACATGTGATCTTACTGGTTTGATCAAGAAAGGAGAAGTCACAGATTACCAGAAACTAAAGAGTAGATACTACTAAAAGACTCGCATGCAAAGGATAAAATTAAAAACAGTTTTTAAAACACGATCACAGAGCCAGGCTGATAGCACAATATCCTGAGTATGATCCCCAGTATCCCCCTGCAAAAAAGGTGAATACAATATTTTTTAATTTAGTAACTTAAATAATTATAAAGTTGTAACAAAAATTCACACAGAGAATTCAGAAAACCAGATTAGCCTGTTATTGAAAATATTGTTTCTGTATGAAAAATCTCCCCACAAATAGAGGAACTTCTAGATTATAGAGCAATTCTACTTTTAATGTTCTGAGACCTTCGTGAATTCCAAAATGGCTGAACTGTTTCACAGTCCCCCTAGTGGTGTCCTGGGGTAGTGTATTCTCCACAATGTCAACACTTCATAGCGCTTGTCTTCTTTCGTAACAGTTTCCCTGACAGTGAGTGAAGATCTACCTTATGGGTTGGAGAACCTTTGTCTTTGCCTTTATGTCTCCCTTGCACAAATGTTTGTGTAGGTTTTTATTCATTGTTTAAATTAGGTAGGGGCCAGCCAGAGAGCTCAGCAGACTAAAGTGCCTACTTAGGCAGGCTCAGTGATTGGGGCTTGATCTCTGACATGCCCTGCCAGGGGTGGGCGGGAGGGAGCTGACATGCGACTGAGACTGGGCATGGTGGTGCACCCCTGTAATCCCAACATTTGGGAGGCTTAGAACAAGAGGATCACCACGAGTCTGATCTGTGTATTTCGTAGACCTTGTACTAAATAAATAAATAAAAATAAATAAATAGTAAGATAGTCATTAAGTTGTTTGAGCTCTTGATGTATTTTGGGTGTCAACCCCTTAGCAGATATTGCTTTAGGAATTACTTTCCTACAGTCTTCACTTTCCAATTTGCCTTTAATTTTCATTTCCATAGATGTAAGATTTTCTGCTTGATAGAATTCAGCACCTTCTAGAAATATCTCAACTACTATATTTGCTGCAGCATTATTCAGAATAACTGTGATATGACGACAATACTTGAGAAGAGGAGAGAGACAGAGAGAGATAGAAACAGACACAGGGAGACAGAAACAGAGATAGAGAGATAGAGAGAGACAGAGACAGAGAAACAGAGAATTATTCTGCCTTAAATGAGACTATTATCTTTTCCACAATATGAATGAAATCAGAAGCCATTATACAAAATAAAATAAGTCTAACACACACAGAGATATATAGGCACACACACATGTACACATATTGTCTTCTCATTTATATGTAAAATGAGAAAAAAAGAAGAAATTAAATTGAATAAATGATACCAGAAAATAACATGATTCCCTGGTATGACATATAGGTCAGAGGACAGAAAGGCGCAGTTATGTGTGACAGGCACAGAGATTTAATACACAGCATGACTATACTTAATAATGTTGTATCATTATAATAAATAACTTATTAAAGCTTATGAAAAGTGAGATCTTAACCGGGCGTGGTGGCGCACGCCTGTAATCCCAGCACTCAGGAGGCTGAGGCAGAAGGATCGGTGCGAGTTCGAGACCAGCCTGGGCTATGAAAGTGAGCTCAAGGCCAGCCTCAACTGCATAGCGAGACCCTGTCTCAAAAAGACAAAAAAAAAAAAAAAAAAAAAAGAAGAAAGAAAAGTGAGATCTTAGGTGCTTAATACAACCAAGTAACTGCATGGAATGACGTGTATGTTAGTTTGATTTATGGCACTAGTCATTTTTCTGTGTACATCAAAGTATTATGCTGTTCCTGTTAAATATAAATATTCATGATAAAAATTAACAGTGAAATCTTTCTGCAAAACATCCCTGGGACATCCATTCGAATTGCAAATTCTGTTGGACATTTATAGAAAAACTAATAGGATGTGTGCACTTTTTTAGGAAGCAGAAAAAAGAACACTTTCAGGTCATGTTGTATATAAAACTAACATCATCCAGACACAAAATCATACACAGGCATTCCAAATAATAGGAATCATACATAACATGCATATAAATATTCCGTAAGAGCCAGGTGTGGTGGCGCACGCCTGTAATCCCAGCACTTGGGAGACTGAGGCAGGAGGATCGGTGCGAGTTCGAGACCAGCCTGGGCTACGAAAGTGAGCTCAAGGCCAGCCTGAGCTGCATAGTCAAACCCTGTCTCAAAAAGACAAATATATAAATAAATAAATAAATAAATACTCTGTAAGACAGAATAAATAAAACCCTTCTGCAGTACTTTGCTTATCAGGCATGGTGACCACCTGACGTCAGGTAGTATCACTTGTTTTTATTTTCTAAATCCTCACTGTTCTTTTCTGGGAAACACCAAGAGACCAACCAATCCCTACAGTTGACTGTGGTCTAAATTCCAAAAAATTATTCATATCACTGGGTGATGACAGTTTAGGGATGGCATAAACTATCCCCTCCATTCTAAAACACTAAAGTAAAGAAGGATGCAACGACTTCATGCCCAGAATTTGTTTTAAAACATTTCAGAGAAAGAAAGTATTGGTAAAACAAATATGACAAAATGGTGATAATTGTTGAATCTAAGTGATAAAAATTTTTAGGATTTCGTTGAAGTACTCTACTTGTGTAAATGTTTAGATTGTTTCACAATAAGATTTTTATGAAAAAAACCAAACAGTATGTATGTGTATATATACATATTCACTCATATATTCATATATATAATTCACTGATATATATTTAGATATGTGAGATTTCTCCAGGAAATGCACAAGTGCCTTATTAGTAAAACATCAAGTTATATAATATACTACCCTGGAATATTTAATGAGAAATAGCACATCTTCATCTCAAAATATGCACCAAAAAAGTTCGTATGCCTTAAATACTTCCAAGGAATAGTCAGGAACATTACAGTAAGAGACATCCTCTGTTAACCTAATTTTAAAAAATCTATGATTTAATTTTATTGTTAATGGTAAAAGATGAAATGCTTGCTTCTAAAATTAATCAGAAGTCATGAAATAACCCATGGTCACAAAGACAAAGATATGCAAGGCTTCTATATTGGTTTTTGTAAAGGGCTATGCTGTAAGCGTTTTCACAGTTTTGGCTACAAGACTCTGTATACATCTATCCATTCCAACTTTTTATTAGACTATTCTCCTGATCTATCAGTGTATGTAGATGTCCTATCAAAATTCAGTTGCAGCAAGTTTTCTTGGTAATTCTGTCATTTCTTGCCTATGTCTGACATAATGTTGTTGAATAGAGTCACACTTCAAGATTGTTGTAATTTCATGGTGAATTGTTTTTTCTTGTGAGTTAACAATGATTATTATGCCCACAGATGCATTTTGTGTTGGAAAACTATCTTTTCTGATATTTCTAATATTGCTACATCAACTTTCTTTGTTCTGGAGTTGTTTGATTCCAAATTGAGATGTTTTGGAATGTATTTTTGATCACTCATCTTTTAGCCTTTCTATATCCTTTTATCAAAGAATTGTACCCTCCTAAGAGTCTATGGATGGATTTAGCTTTTGCTTTTGTAATCTTTCTTGGTCTATGAGTCTCTCTGTCTTTCCTCTCTCCCCTATTCCTTCCATCCCTTTATGCTTGCCTTCTATCTCTAGGTGTTTCCATTACTCTTACATTTGCACTTATTGTAATTTTTCATGTCTTTTTTTCAAATATCGGGCCTTTAAATACCACTTTGCAATGTTTTCCTCTAGTTATTTCTTGCAGGACTGATCCTTGTTCTTCATTTAACTCTCTTGAGAAGAATTCTAAATTCACATTTCAGAAGAGACCAACGTAGGTGTCTTCCTCTGAATTGGTGTTATCAGGTCTTCTCTCAAGAAGATCATAAACTGGTGAGGGCATTAAATCTGTTTGGAATATTACAGTGGCTTCCTGAAGCCTGGGGGTTTTGATGCTTCATTCAAGGTCACCAAGTGACCTTGAAACTGTGATACAGCTGCATTTAAGTCACTTCAGTCTTTGTCTAGGGCTTGTCATGTGTTGTCCTTTCCCATTTATAATGTACATCATCTGTTGAATATCATTAATTGTGCAGTACAGTAGTAACATATTGCTTCCTGAAGGAGCTTGTAAGTTGAATCAATTTTGTGATATGCATGTTAAGTTTAAAAGCATGCAAAGCAGATGGTGAAAGGCAGACAATTAACAGCTCCAAGGTTATCCAGACTTGAACAGATTTAAACTAGCAATAGTCTGTTCAAGCCCTGCTGGTGACTTTGAAAACAATAGCCTCAACCTAATGAAAAATAAGAAATATACCCCACATTGCAGATGCCCTTTGTAGAGAGTACTTTTCCCAATATCTAATTTATCATTCTCATTTATATATACCCTACAGCATACTTCTTTATAGCTTTTGTGTTCCCGTTGTGTATTTGAATTTTTTTAAACATTTATTTCCCCCTAAAGGCATTAACCTGCTTTTCTAAGTCATATTTCATTCTCTTTGTTACTTTTCTAGGTATCTAAAATTTTAAAACATTATTTCCAGCTAATGCCATGTGAGAGATATAATAAAGCACCAGACTAGAGAGTAATTACCCTGAGTTTCAAAAGTACAGAACTGCTATGGTAAATTAGATGATGGAAAATTGTGACATCAGATCTCCACCATGTTGACAATAGCAATGTAGCACTTGTATTCATAAAGCTTACTTTATGTAAGAAAGAATGAAATCAATTGCTAAAGTCCCTTTTTAAACTGTGCTTCAGTTTCCACTTTGGTGCGCTCTCCTTAAAAGACACCTCGTCAGCCACCCTAGCTTAGCAGATCTTTCAAAATCAGCCTTTGAGATTTCAGTCCAGGCCTGCATTCTGAGCATATTCGTTAGCAGATAGGCCAATTAGGCATCTTTCGGACAGCAGCCAATGTCATGGGGCCTTTGTTAAGTGTCTGTCACATCTCATATTTATGAAAATGAACTATGTCCTTGGGAATTTCAAAAGGTAATGAGGCACGGGCCAGGGTACGTGCCAGAGGGAGAGGAAGTGCAGAGTGCCTTTGTCGGGGCCAGGTTTTGATGGGGAGGTTTGATTTTTACTGAGAGCGATGCTCTTCTGTGGTATCTGGGTGCAAATAGGCAGACTGATCGTGGAAGCCTCATGAATGCTGACATCCACAACAACCTAAGTTTTTACCCACCTCATGTGTACCTCCAATTAGCTGTGTGAAACGTACATGTGAAATTTTTGTCTCTTCTATTTTAATCGCAGACATCTTGAACTTAGGAAAGGGCAAGGCTGTCCTGGCCACACCCCTTATGGAGTGAACTGCACCTCAGCTCCACCTCAGCCTTGCCCCCTTCTAAAGAGTCACTAAAAGGTCAGCTTCCCCTGAACTGTCCTGCCAGCCTCTAACACATGTCACTTCTGCTCTTCTGCCTTTGTCATTGTTCTTTTACCTCAGCCTCAAGCTTGTGCACATCTTTCTACCTTAGACTCCTTTGAGCTTCAGTTAAAGTGACCAGAATCTCCTGGTTGCTAGGCGTGGTCCCAGTTCCAGCACTGAATACGACTCTTTCCTCACCAGATAACCCCTTCTCTTTTCTAACATTCTCTGGAGAATCACACATTTTTCTAAGCCCAGCTGAGCGGCCAACCCTGTTTCACATCTATTCTTTCAACAGGTTTCTTCACTGAACAAGATATCACTGTCACTTATATCCCAAACACAGACATAAACACAGATGCAGAATTCAGAAGTATCCTGAAAATGGGTCAGTGGTTGGCCTTGAGATTTTATTCCTGAGCAAGGTCACCCAAGTAGGAGAGGGGGACCCAACTTATCCCTCCAGTGAGGCAGGTTGTAGGTTTCTGTCTGACATCACATAAAAAGGCTCTGCAAAATGTATTAGTGAGAAATATCAAGAGGCTCCTTAGGCACAAAAAAAAGTTCACACTTAGAGAAATCGAGTACAGAGCCTTGAGAGAGGCACATTATGGTCTGGAGTTGTATGTATGCCATGGTTTATGTCTAGAATGTTCTCTAAATGTCTCATGTGTTTGAAAGTGGATCTTTTGTTAAGTGATTGGATCACGGTCACACTGTGCTCATCCATGGATTAAACATAGCTGGATGTCTTGGAAGCTAGGGACTTGCCTGAAGCAAGGTTTCACTGGGTTACACCCTGGAAGGATCCAGTATCCTTCCCCACTCTTTCCCTTTGGCTCCTTGCTTGCCGGATGCCGTGAATGCAACACCCTCTTCTCTGCCCTGCCCTTCCACCATCCTGTTTCTGTCTCAGATTCCAGCAATCAGACCCCAAAACCTCTCCTTTAAGTTGTAGAGGGATTTTTGTCCCAGCAATGGGAAAGCAATGACTAGCCTTAGAGGGAGTATTCTAGGTGGGTGGCCTGCACTGGGTATTTTTATTGTCTGTCAGTTTAACCCCGGGGTGAGCTAGGTTAGAACACACACCACTTAAAGGTGCTTGCAATTGACATGTCCAATAATACTGCTGCTTCTCTGAAGGTGGAGGTCCGGGGGCACAAGTGCAAATTACAGGTGTAAAACATGGGCCTACAAACCAATTTACAGGCTTATTGTGTCTTTATTTTGTTTTGTTTTGTTTTTTACTATTTTTATTTTATTTAAAAGAAGAAAAAGCAATGAAAATGCAGAATTTCAAAACAAGATGACGGGAAATTAACAATTGTTATTATATTACATATTGTTATATTCAAAGTAGTTTCTCAGATTACCACTTACTGACATGTAAAACTGATCAGACAATGTAAGCACTAACTGTTCCTTTCTTTTTTTAAATTTTTATTTGTTTATATATTTTTGTTTATTTGTATTGCATTTAATAAGAAATAACAATGTGACAGTTTCAAAACACATTAGTAGTACATTTGTAGTATTTGATTAATGCATATTGTTGTCTTCCTAGTAGTTATACAGAGCACAGAGTGTAGACATGATAATTTTTCCAATCATTATTGGTACAAAAAATTTCTTCTATTGAGCTAAAAGAAAGTAGTTGTATATATAACCCAATGTTCCATAATCACAGTGGGTTATTGGCAAAACTGAGAGCAGTTCTACAAAGCACTGTACATGGTTTCAAAGTAAATCCTGAGGGGATTTGACTGACCATGGGAGATACAAAAGTTCTATGTTTTGTTCTACAGCTCTTGCTTCAACTTGCTCTTAACCACCCGGCAGAGAAGTTTGACCATGAGGCATAAAATGTAAAGCTAGATTAGAAGGTTGAGCTGTAAAAGGCTTAAATCAACAGCTTCCAACATTGCCGTTTCGCCATAACCCACTGTGATTATTGTGTCTTCAGCACACTTTGGAATTTTCAAGGTGGGGTAAGTGAGTTTCCTACTTTCAGCATCTTCAAGCTATAGCTTTTCTTAACAGCGTAACTTCTAAATTAAGATGTACTATTTCTCTTTTTTATCAGTTTTGTATTGTGTCCAACTTTAGTTTGTTCTAAGTCCTACTTTCTTTTGCCTTTCATTATTAGCTAGGACTTCATTTCCAAGATTTTTTTTCATTGTGTTTTGAGTCCATATCTTGTATGTTTCTCTTCCTAGGTCTGCTTTGTGCTTCATAGGTATTAGTTATTGTCCTTTCAGATTATTTCACCAAGACTTTTAGGTTCTATAAGCAACATCCTTATTCAAAACTCAGGCTCACCTGGGACTCTGACTCACTTTTCTATTAATTTATAAGGAAATTCTGTAGTTTCTCTTTTCTTACTAATGGTTCGTGTCTGTACTCTTTTCATTAGTCCTTTATAACAGGTGCTCAACTTCCTTTTATTATGGTGAACATAAAATCTAATTCAATGGATTTATTAGACATTGATTCCATTTGTGAAAGATCTAACAGCTATATCAAAATACATTTCACAAAAAAAAAATACATTTCACAGTCCCTTTAGTCTGAATTTAAATTGCATGAATTGTAAGTTTAAAAGTTTTGTTTTATGAATTTAAGACAATAAAGTGTATAATTATGTGAAATTATCAAACTTGTTGAAAGGATTATGGAAGGTCTACGAATTCACAACTTTGGCATTCTGATAAAACCAAGAGCTAATTTAATGTTTTATACTTTCTGTATCTGCCAAGATAAATCATCCCTCAAAAGTCACCCCTTTTTCTTACAGCCCACAATGGTATGTGAAAGAACTAATGGGCATATTTTTAAAATAAAGAGAGGGGGGAAAAGCATAATTATAATCAACTGGAAATAACTAATGGATCGAATGAAAGCCAACTAAAGTAAGTCTCTGGGTGACAAAAACAAAACTTCTTAATAAGGTACAAAATGAACCAGCAGTGAATAAATACAAAAAGACTTTTCTATTAACATAATTGTGGCACATTATAATTGAATACAATGACATGCACTTCTTCAAGAACCATGTTAAAACTGGAGAAAACAATGCAGAACACTTAATACAGACCTCATTTTTACAGAAAGCAACTAGGACCAAAGGAAAACGAAGAAATTACTCACGCCCACACAAGTAACCTATGGCCTATAATCAGATGTGTTGTTGTGCTAGTATGAAGCCCTTAGTTTCTTTATTCCCACGACTTTCATTGTCATCTTCACGTAAGTGGTCCTATAACAGAGCACTTAATTCAACTATGATTCATAAGTCTAGGTGAGGAATAATTAACATATCTCATTATGATCTTCATTTAATATGTAATAACATTGCACAAACAGACAGACCCAAATAAATATATTTTAAAGACAGCACTATTTAGAGAAAAATGTTAGATAGCAAAGAAATGAACAATTAAAATGAGACTGAAAGAAGACAGCAGAAAATAATAGTGAAGGAAGCTAAACAAATTTGGATCATAAAATCTAGAGAACAGAATCCCCAAAAGATTTCCACAGATAGAAAAAGAAAACCTAGGTCATTGTCCCTCATCTTCAGAAAAAAATTAATTTGAGGTGAACTAAGTTAAATTAAGGTGAGTACAGACATAACTAAGAAGCCATTCTTGAGGATAGTAGGGTGGAAGCCTGGCTCACTCGGACTGTAAATTGGGAGTGTGACACTAAATGTTTCCCTAGAATTTGGGGGAAAATTGACTAAAGACGGCTTTCCAGTCACTGGAAATGTTTCTGCCAAACATCAAGGACATATAGCCCTCTTCTGTAACAGGATAATAACAGAGAACAAGCTGCTTTTTCTCTTCTAGGGAGTAACTGGTTCAATTCACCCTGGAAAAGAGCCCGAATAGCTGGTAGAATAACTGGGTTTGAAATCCCAGACTTTTCAAATAGCTGTATGAATTAGTCACCTTTTCAAAGGTTCTTCAGATTTTTCATGTATTAATTGAGAAACAGTTGACTAGAACTCACCTGAAGATTTTTTAAAAATCTGTGTCCATGCTCAAAACATTAATACTCATGCCTGGATCTCTCCTCGGATGCTATCTGACATATCCTAAGATTATTTGGTACAGTTATTGACGATAATGAAATAAAAATTGTTTTTAAATTTAATATTACATTTATCACTAGAATGATTTAAACGGGAAGATAATGTCGGTAAGATATCTGATCTCTTTCAATATATCAAATAATACTTCTCATAAGCAATGCATACTACTTGACTAAATCCCAGTCAGGACTTTTGAATTAGTGGATTTTTTTTTCTTTTTCTTTTTTTTTTTTTTTTTTTTTTTTTTTTTTTTTTTTTTTTTTTTTTTTTTTTTTTTTTTTTTTTTTTTTTTTTTTTTTTTTTTTTTTTTTTTTTTTTATGTATTTGACACAGTGTCTCAGTATGCAGCTCGGACTCATAGTGAGGCTCCTGTTTGCAGCCTCCTCAGCACTAGGCATATAGGCATGGGCCACCACACCTGGACTCGGTCACGTGCTCAACATACCCCAAAGTGAAGGTGTGTGAAGCGTATGGTGATGGAGATCGCACCCTGGTCCCTGTGCTTGCCAAAGCAGGCACTTAATCCGTGGAACTATCTCATGGGTCGGAATGAGTGAATTTTTGACCTTCACAAGTGCTCTGTATAGCACTGGGCTACGTTTATCTGAGTGTTGGAGAGGCAATTCTCCCACCATTTTCTTGGAATCCATGAGATAAGATATGTGTCTCTAAATAAAAAGTTCTATAAACACTTATAATGGGCACTTTCCAGGTATTGCCTGTCTTTAAATAGCTGAGTGAATTGGCGGTCAAACCCTCAGGTGAAAACAATGGCAGAGAGTACAAAGAACCTAAAATGACAGGCATAAAAAGGAAAGTTTCCAACAGGATGGCTTAGTAGCTAAGCTAAATAACCAAGAGATGCCAAAAGCCTTTAATTCATTTGTGATAACAATCAGAGGAAACAGAGTTTTAACCAACATGTTGTACCAGCACCCGTCAGCTCTGCAATAACTATTAAGTGTTCTTATTAATCACTGAATTCTGCAAAATGGTTAGCAACAAAGCACTCAATAATTTCATCAGTGACAAAATTTAAAGCTAGGAATTTAACTATGACCAGGAAAAGTGTACGTATATTTAATAGTTGGGAAAATCAGAAAGACTACACCAGACTGGATATTTTACCTTGAAATGACCTGAGGTTTGTCAGAGTAGTGACACTTAGTGAGCTTCTATGATAAGACTAAAGGAAAATGATCAGCTTTCTGAAATTACAGTGGTGCCTTGCTACATGAACTTAACCTGTGCCACAGTTCTGGAGAAACCGGCTGAGGTCATATTTGTCAGCAACGTGGAGTTCGCAAGCAGAAGCCAAATTTTACCAAACATTTCTGTCCATGGACTGAGCTGTTGGCTAGTAGAGGGACTGACTCATGAGCCAACTCAATAGGGAAAGTAGTAATAGCAAGTTGAGCTAGGTATGGCTCATGTCATATGGTGAACTGTAGTAGTTGGAAGGCTGTAAACAGGCAGATCACTACTGAGTCCAATCTAGTAGTTGGATCCTGAACACCCTGTTGACCCTTCCCTAAAATCCAAAAAATAAAATAAAAATGAACTCAACTATTTTCTGAGTCAGAGCTTTTTTGTTTCTTTGTTTGTTTCTAGTGGTTCCAGGAATTGAACTCAGGACCTTGTGCTTGCCAGGCAGGCATATATTCCATTGAGGTTTCTCTCTAGCTCCCAATGGCAATGTATTTTATTTTATTTTATTTTATTTTATTTTTATTTTAGGGAAAGGTGTACAGGATGTTCACGGTCTCGCTACTCGATTAGACTCATAGTGATCTTCCTATTTATGGCCTCCCAAGATATGGGATTATAGGCTCGCACCACCACACCGTCTCAATTGTTGTCTCTGTTTGCCCAAGGGCAAGGCCAGCATGTCAGTCCTTGGGATTGAACCCCGGGCCCCTGCTCCTGTTTGCAGATGCTTTAATCCACTGAACTATCTGGCCAGCGCTCCATTTTCTAATATGTACTTAAGTTACCCTTCTTTCTTTCTTCCTTTCTTTCTTTCTTTCTTTCTTTCTTTCTTTCTTTCTTTCTTTCTTTCTTCCTTCCTTCCTTCCTTCCTTTCTTTTTTCTTTCTTTCTTTCTTTCTTCCTTTCTTTCTTTCTTTCTTTCTTTCTTTCTTTCTTTTTTCTTTCTTCTTTCTCTGTTCCAGGAATTGAACTCAGGACTTCGTGCTTACCAGCACTTTGTGCTCCTCAGCCCCCATCCTTTTTTCTTAATATGAAGTTTCCTCTTCCTTATTTCTTCCTTTGAATTATTTTCTAATTCAAAGGTGTCTCTTCAGCTACTATTTTTAATTTGCTTTCTTCTCAGCACATAATGTTGCCTATGGAAGTAAAAAATTTAAAAATGCCTTCTCTAACAATCTGCACCTTTTATTATAATGAATTTAAAGTAAAATACTTGTTGAAGATATCAGTGTGGCTGTACTTCTACGTTCTCTCACCACCAGTGTGTTTAAGTATTCTGTCTTGTGAAAAGGAATACATTGACTACCACAACACATTCTGCAACATTTAATTTTCACAACCTACAAATGCTCAGTAAGTGCCTTTCTTACCAGAAGCATCATCCAGAAGATCTAAAAAGTACTTGAGCATACCAGGGTGCTTGCAAATATTTGTTCGACTAAAGCAGCAGTTCCTAACCTCCGTGACGCTGGAGACCGCTTTCATGAAAGGTAGGTTTTGTATTGGGAAAGGGAGAGCTGGTGATGCCACAAGCCAAGCACACGTATTAGGCACTTTATTCCTACTACAATCATACTGTGTGCTTTATTTCTATTGCTATTGTAGTAAGTTCTCACGAGGAACACCAACCTAGGACCTTCGCATGTGCAATTCACAGTAGGGTTCGCACTCCTTTAAGAGCCTAATTCTCCCCCCAGTGACCTAACAAGCAATGCGCTGGGGACATAGACGGAGCATCTCCCACCTGGTGCTCAGCTTCAGAGACACAATCCACTTCCTAACAAACCAGGGACTTTCTAGGTTTAGGATTCTGAGCCAAGAAATAAATAGAAGACAAGGGAAATTCTCCTGATAATGACTATTTCTTATAGGATTTTATCTAGAACTCTGTCGCATTTCGTTATCTAGTGTTTCATTTGATACTCTACTCTGTGAAACTTTCTACTTTTTAACAAAATAAAATACACTGCATTAAAATGTGAAGTAGATAAGAATTATAATGAAGAGCATCATTCCTTTTTTTACTCAACATTTCTAGTTCCTCTTGAATAAAAGGCTTTGCCAACTGAACCCTATGTTCCATGTACCACAATTCCTTTTAAGTTGATATTTTTAAAATGATTGAGAAGCTTACACTTTTTAATGCAAATAAGCTCACACTGCAGATGCCCAATCATAATATTTATAGCTGATGTTTCCTCTCCCTCCCAGGAGAAAAATTTCTAATTTTTCAGGTGTGAATTTTCCTTGCCTTTAGCCTTCTGAAGCGTCTGTGGATTTACTAAAGGACCAGCACATTTGCATGTTTACATCTGGGTTTTCCTGTGGTCCCAGCCTATGTTTCCTCCCTAGGCCCTGAAGGTGTGCTCTGTTTCTATGCTTCCTTTACCTTCTCTGATTTTCTCTTGCTGCACTAGCATTTTTCAGACACTCTATTTTCAATTTACCTTAAACTTCTTACTCTACTCTCTGAATTTTTGTGCTCTCTTTAAACCTCAGTCAATCTGTCAGTGCCACTTATTGAGTGCCTGCTGTGAAGATTCTAAAGGAATCAAGGCAACAATTTCTTTCCTTCAAGAATATAAATTCTACTTGGTGAGACAAAAAAAAATAATAATGCATTTCTGATGAAAGCATTTAAAACATGCCAAAATAAGCCCAAAGAAGCAAGTGTTAATTTAGTATAACCATCAAATGTACCCGAAAACATATAATTTATTTACTACAAGTGTGATTGTTTAGGAATTTGCTTTTAAATCGTAGCATCTATAAAATCAAGACTATATCACTCTCTTGAAAGTAACAAATATTTTATGGTTTACCAATTAGTATCCTGAAATGAAGTAAATAGATTTTGACAATTTAATAATGACCATAATTCAAATAAATTAATACCTTATCTGCAATAGAAAGTTTAAAACAAATATAATTTATCAACAGATGGTGTACATTTCAAAATAATTGATCAGACATAAACACAGTAGGAAATTAGACTGCGGAGAATCAGATGCTAGTTCTATGATCTACAAGCATATTTTGTGGACATGAAAATCAAAAGAGCCATAGGCTATCAAAAATGTGGCTTCCCAAGAGGTGGCCAACTCTCACTAATGCTTCATAGGACAGTGCATAATCTCTTATTTGCATATTATTTACTTTGTGAAAAAAAATCAGTGCATGATATCTTTGAAACAAATGCACAAGTAAATGAACAAAAATTTAGTCTTTCATAGACTAAAAGGTCAACTTCTAGTCTCAAATAATTAAGAATATGATTTTAGGCATAGCGAAACCCTGTCTCAAAAAGACAAAAAAAAAAATGATTTTGATATAGATGAAAAACCGATGGCTATTCACAGATGGTAAATATTTAGAACAGTGACTTATTGTATAAGCTTTTACTCACACTGAAACATGTCTAATATCTTTATTCTAACTTATGTGACTATTCATGTGACAATCAAAAATGCCTGTACTTTTCTGTGAACCCATTCCTCGAGAGTGACACTGTGCCTCTTAAGAACATGTAATAAGGAATGAAAAGGGTTAAATCGCTAGAGACTCTAGACCATTTCAGAAGATCATCAGTGCCTACTTCCAAAATCTTTACTCTCACAGGATGGAAAACACAAAAGAAATGGACAGTTTCTGAGACTCATATGAAATTTCAAAGCTGAGTCAACAAAATATACAAACTCTGAATAACCCAATAATGAGAAATGAAATTGAAAATGTAATGGAAAAGTTACCAACAAAGAAAAGCCCAGGTTCCAAAGGATACACAGTAGAAATCAACAAGAAATTTAGAGAAGATTAATGCTAGATTTTTTACAAACTCTTTGAAGAATTAAAGGGAAACAATTCTGCTAAACTCATTCCTGGAGTCAATTATTACTCTAACTCCAATACCAGAGAGTCAACTAAAAATTAGAACTATAGGCCAATCTCTGTAATGAATATAAGGCAAAAACCCTCAATAAAAAACTAGCAAATAGAATGCAGCAAATTATCATGAAGATAACACATCATGACCAAGTGGAATTCTTTCCAGGAATGCAGAAATGGTTCAACACACACAAATCCATAAATGTAACATACCACATCAATAGAAGCAAGAACAAAAACACATGATCACCTCAATAGATACAGAAAAGGCTTTTGACAAAGTCCAACAGTCATTCATGAAAAAAAAAAAATGCTACAGAGGATTGGAATAGATGATCTAATCTCAACCTGATAAAAGCCATCTTTAAGAAACCAATAGCCAATATCATACTAAATGGGCAAAACTGAAGGCCTTCACTGTAAAATGAGGAACAACATAGCACAAGGATAACCCTATAAAATAGGATTATCCCCAATCCTATTCAATATAGCACTGGAAGAAGTAGCCACAGCAATTAAACAAGAGAGAAAAATAAAATGAATAAGGATTGGAAAAGAAGTGAAACTGTCATTATTTGCAGATGACATGATAATGTACATAGAGGATCTGAAAACTCCACCAAAAGCCTTGTAGATTTGACTACCAAATGAAGCATCATAGCAGGATACAAAGTCAACACCCAAAAAGAAGTAGTATTTTTCTGCACAAACAATGAGCACACTGACAGAGAAATTAGGGAAACCACATCTCTCACAATAACATCCAAAAAAAAGGAAATACCCAGGAATCAATATCAAAAAGGACGCAAAAGATTTATGAAATAAAAATTACAATACTGTAAGAAAGAAGATTGAAGAAGTTTTGAGACAGGAAAAATAAATTATGCTAAGAACCAATTCTGCAAAAATAGTCATAGTCCCAAAATTATTACACGTATTCAAAGCAACCCAATTAAAATACCATTAGCATACCTCACAGAGCTGGAGAAAAATTTCCTCAAGTTCATTTGGAACCAGAAGAGACCCAGAATATTGAAAGCAATCCTAGGAAACAAAGGAAAGGCATTCGGCACCATAATCCCTGACCTGAAATTATACAATAAAACTACTGTGATAAAATCAGCAAGGTATTGGCATAGAGACAGACCTAAGGATCAGTGGAAAAGATTAGAAGATACAGGCACAACTACAAACACACTTAGCTACCTTATCACTGGTAAAGGGCTTCAAACATGCTCACTGGAAAAGAAAAATAGCCTCTTTAACAAATGATGCTGGAAAAACTGGCTTTCCATATAGCCAAGGCTAAAACTAGACCAATGTCTATCATCATGCACAAAGCTATAGTCAAAATGGATCAAAGATTCAAATATTGGGGCTGGGGATATAGCTCAGTAAAATAAGCACTTGACTGGCAAGTGCAAGGTCCTGAGTTCAATCCCTGGTACCACACCATCGAAAACAAACAAACAAACAAACAAAAAGATTGAAATATTAAAACAGAAACATTAAATATTCTGTGGAAAAATTTAGGTGGAAATCTTACAGACATAGGAGTAGGTAAAGAGCTCATGAACAAAAACAAGCTGCAAAGGATGTACTTAAAAGAATCGACAACATCATTTGAAAAGTTTCTGAACTTCAAAGCAAATCTCAACACAGTAAAAAAAAAAAAAAAAAAAAAACTAAAAAATGGGAAACATCTATAGCTGCCTGACCCTCCAATGAAAGGCTTCTATCTGGAACATACAGAGAATTTAAAAAATCAAGACCCCAAATTCAAAAACCAACCCAAAAGTGGGCATTTGAGATAAATATAAACTTCTCAGAGGAAAAGATGTAAATGGCAAGAAAATTTATTGAAAAACTGTTCAACAACATTGCTCCTTCAAGAAATGAAAATTAAACCAACTCTGGGATCCATCTCAACCAAGACAAAACCTCCAACATCAGAAAGTAAACTAATAATAAATGCTGGAGAAGATGTAGACAAAAAGAAATCCTTCTACACTGTTGGTGGGAGTGCAAAGTGGCATAACCAATGTGGAGATCAGTGTGGAGATGGCTCAAAATACTAGCATTGGAGATACCATACAAGCCAGCTATTCCCCTCCTGGGTATGTTTCCAGGAGAACTGAAAACATCATACCACAGTGATACATGTGCACCCATGTTTATAGGAGCACAATTTGTCATAACTAAGTTCTGGAAACAACACAGATGCCCATCAATTGAAGGATGGATAAAGAAGATGTTGTATTTTTACACAGTGGAGTATTATTGAGCTATAAAATAGGATAAAATTGAGTCTTTTGTCAGCAAATGGATGCAACTAGAGAATATATTCTCAATGAAATAAATCAGACCCACATGTGTAAACACTGTATTGTTTCTTTCCTATGAGAGTCTTTAAGAGAAAAATGGAATCTGAAGGGTACAATCAACACCAGTAAGAGAAAATAAGCTTATTTGAAAGGAAAGAGTTACTGAGAAGGACAGGAGAGGGAGTAGGGGAAAGAGATTTATCTATGTATGTAAACATGGTGGTTTGGACATCTATACTGTGCATTTCTGCTGGTCTTTGAAAAGGAGCAGATAATAATTAATTTGTTCTGTCTGTTTTTCTGTTGTTTGTACCTCTTGTTTCCTTCATTTCTTATAAATTTCTATTTTCTTCCAATTTTACAAGCATATATCTAGTAATATAAACAACTAGTTGGAAGATAACACTAGGTATTACCACAAATACTGTGAAATTCATATTACTTTGTTAAGTGAAATTCTGAATCATCATAAATTTTTGTTTTAATTATCATTTGTACTGTCTTAAAAAATTTTAAGAAGAACAACTAAATAGAAGAGAAAATGCATCATGCAGGAGGAATGAACCAATATTACAAAATCATCTTTTTTCAGTTCTGTGGGTTCTCAAATCTTGTCTGTGTCAAAATCATACAACTAATTTTGATTTATCTCTTTAACACATTTTTTATGTTAAGCTTATTATGCCAAAAACTTTCTAAATCTCTACTGTTTTATCCCCATTTAATCCACATAAAAATCATTTAAGGTAAATGCCCTGATTTTATGAAAGAGAAACAGGGACAATGAGAGGTTAAATGTTTTACTCTGCACACAGGGCTAATCCAGAAGCCAAAATTCAAATCTGTGTTTGAATTCAAGGTAAATATCAAATATCATGTAAAGCAATAATAATATCACCGAGGATTTTGATTCCCTATATATGGCATGAAGGCGGAGAAATCTTCACGTATTTTCAGGAGGCATTCACACATAGCAATGAGGGCACTGAGGGGGGTTTTGAGACCCAGCGCCTTAGACCACATCTTCATTGGGAACAACAAGGAAACTTAAATGGATAGACTCAGATCTCTGTTCTAGAGTAGAATGCGAAAGTAAGGAAGACAGCGGGAACAGGACTGTTCATGAAAAGCTAATGGGCATTCCATCACTTCTGGAAAACAGCCAATAGGGAACCACGCATTGCTCAAAAAAAATAAAATAAAATAAAATAAAATATGCTGAAAGCACAGCACTAGCGGAAGAGAACAGACTGTATTAATAAGCATGAAAATGTAGTTACAATGCATTCTGTGAACACATAAAGATAATAAATACCTGAAGCTGAAAATAAACCACATTATGTTGTATGCATGATGTGACACAATGTCAGTATCATCCAACTACTCACTGAATGATCTTAATCGTGAGGCTCACAAGTCTGTGAGATAAATGTGGGACCGTACATGGATCATTAGTGCTGGGAGTCAGAAGGCACTTTTGAAAGCATCTCATCTCAGATTAGGCAGACGACAATTTGAACACAATAGCGAGAAGTCAGGGAAAATGGTCCAACTGCACCGCACAGTGGGGACGCTGTGCCACATAGCGATGTGTCTCAGAAGGTCACCCCCACATTAGCCGATCGTCTGACTTCTCTGCAGAAGCCAGATATTATTTTATTCAACTGCTTCATCCTTTGCCATGTTTATCCTCAAACATATTTCAAAGTTTTGTCTAGGCAGTTGTTGAAATCTGAATTTAATATTTTTCACTTCTGCTAGTTTATATATTGTATCAAAAATTGACTATTAAAAAAGGGTTTTATAAAGAAGATGTGGATGTTCCCTTCTAATTCCTTATTTTTAACAGGTCACAATAAATAAAGCTGGCTGCCCCACCTTCAGTTATCTCTCTACTCATAATGGTTGGTGGTAAGAAACTGCCTAACCCAGGATTCATGAATTGAGCCAGCCCAAACTCACATCCAACTGAAAGGGTACACAGCCTTCACACTTCTCCTAAACTTCTCTGCCTATGTTTCAAATTGGAATGTATGATTTCTATTCTACATTTTCCACTAGCTTGCTGTAAACATCAAATAATAAAGTGTATATCAAAGACAACAAAATCCTCAACATATATAGTACAGTGTAAACATCTCTGTACTATACATACATGAGAAAATTCAGTTAATTATACAGTTGCAAATATTCTAGCCAGTAAAATAAGGTTAATCTAGAGCGGTGATCTCTTCCAGAAATATAATGAGATTCAAACAGATAAGTTTAAATACTCTAGACACTACACTGAAAAAGTGAAAAAGGAACAGGTAAGATCAATGCCATTTATATGTTATATAAAATCAAACTGATATCTAAAATATAGCAACAAATAATCCATTTCAATTTTGATTAGTCATAATTCAAGGGCTTGATAGCCATAGGGCAGCATAGATCCAGAAATGACCAAGATTTCCTTCAACTGTTTTTGTCTTATATCAGTATATACTTTTTAAAAAACATGTATTTGGTTGTTATAGGGTCTCACTATATAGATTGGACTCATAGTGATCCTCCTGTTTTCAGACTCTTCAGCACTGAGATTTATAGGCATGTGCCAGTACACCCAGATTCAATCACTTGTTAAGTATAGGCTGGGGACAGGGCCAGTGCGGCAGGTGGGACCAGGGATCAAATCCTGGTCCTTGCACTTGCCAAAGTAGGTGCTTAATCTGCTGAGCTATCTCACTGGACCTTATTAGTGTGTATTTATGCTACATAATAGACACATTCTTCATGGTGACCAGGTGCATATACATAATATCTCTTTTTTGACGTGTCATATACTGCAGATTTTATTTTTTTCAATATGGAGTCTTTATTATAAGAAATTAGTATCAATCTCTTTCTATTCTTGTTTTGTCTTTTCTTAGCATATATTTACAATACATAATATTTGCATTCATTGTGTGGAGTTGGTACATTAACACATCTTAATTCCCTTTTATATCCCTTTCTCTTTCTACTCCTCCCCCTTCTGTATCCTGATTCATCCCTTTTCTGAAGGTCTTCCTACCTCATATTATACTTTATTTTACCATTTACTTATAATTTGGGTTTCTCATGTACGAGAACTATTTGCAATACTGAGGTTCGAATGTAAGATTAGTTCTGCTTAACAGTTTGATCCCAAGGTACAGTTTTAAAGATGTTTGATAAAGAAAAAATTTGAATATGCAATACAGCTATGAATTCTTCTGAATCAATAACAAGTAAATGTTTCTACATTTTAAACTTTACATTTTTAAAACTGTTTAAACCCATACATTAAGAATATACTTTAGGGGCTGGGGAGATAGCTCCGTGGCACAAATGCCTGCCTGGGAAGTACAATGTCATGAGTTTGAACCCTAGTCCTGCCATAAATAAATAAATAAATAAATAAATAAATAAATAAATCTACTTTAGAGGAAGAAAGTTACAAAAATACAGTAAAATAATTCTAAAATATAATTAGATATAACATAATTCTCCATTAAATATTTATTTCAAAAAATTGAAAGATTTTTATGATCAGAGGAGAAACCAGAGTATGTAAAATGAATACTTATTTCAAGATCCAAATGTCTTTTGATCCTTTCTATTTGCCCCTCCCCTCTTCTCCGTCCTATATCATCCAGTTCTCAGCATCTTACTCTTTCTAAATGGCTAAAGCTTGAAGTCACATCAAGATAAATTAAGTAAGACTTTGACTATTATATATGCTCTTAAATTATATTTAATTAAGAGATTGGTCTATTTTATTTTGCATCCCCTTCCCAGGCCTCTTGCTCCCTCTCTTCCATTCCCCACTTGAAGAAGATCCTCCCATTTCTATCTCTTATTTTATTATTTAAATTTGGGACTTCTACTATAAGACAAATCGCATGATATTTAAGATTTGTGTCTGATTTGTTTTGCTTAATATTACATTCTCAAGGTGTAATCATTTGGCTACAGATGCCCTAAGGTTATCATTCTTTATGACTGAGTAGTACACCAGTGTGTATAAATACCATTTTCTTTATCTATTGATTCGTTGATTGGCATGTAGGAAAGAATACAGGGGAAAAAGCCAGTAGGCCTTTTTAAATGGAAGGGGGGGCCAGGAGTTGGAAAGAACAAGGAGAGATGGGAAGGATAGGGGAGAAAAAGAATTAAGACGCATTATGTACATGTACCAATTCCTCATGATAAATGCAATCATTATACACTGAAATCACGTATGTATAATTAAATAATCAAAAAGTCTAGCAGAACAATTCTGTCTAGTTTCATACTGAGAAGATGCCAATAATTTTATTATATAAATAATATCCTTTGATGTATTTAAACTGAGGTAGTCTAACTAAAATGTTAATCAACAGAAAACTTTTTTTTATTTAAAAAGAGAAAACAAGGGCCAGCCAGATAGCTCAGAGAATTAAAGTATCTGCTTAGGCAGACAGAGGGGCCTGGGGTTTGATCCCCAGCCTACTGTGCTGGCTCCGGCCCTGGGGCATGCTGAGAATACTGGGTGTGGTGACACAGGCTTGTAATCCCAGTGCTTGAGACGCTGAAAAACAGGAGAATTACTACAAGTCCAATTTGCATAGTGAGAACCCATAGATCCTGCACTAAATACATTTTTAAAAAGAAGAGCAAAACACACCTTCATTTACGTAAGGCCCTGGCTACATTTGTTGTCAGGCTAAGTGAATGCCACACGGGTGGTTTAATTGTGCTTTCATCTGCCTGGTCCAGCCAATAGCTAACACATCCTGGTACAAAGACTTTACTGAGTGCAGATAACTTTATCAGTACACTGATGAGAAAGAAAAGATTCATTGAGTAACTTGTAGAATTTGTTTTTCAGGTAGATTAAAATATAATTTTAATCCTTAAATATTTTGCAAAATTTTTTTCCAGGAAACAATGGAATCTCATCAGACACCTTAGATAATAGAATCCTTACTAAACATAGGCAATGAATTGTTATTAATTCAATACTTCACCTATAAGCCAAGAAAGTAAGATGATGTTTTCTGATTCCTGGAACCTATGACTCCAGAGATCCCCCAATGACCTTCTTTAGGAAAAGTTCTTAAATCCATAAGCATTGTGCATATGTTATTAATAATTTCTGGTAATCAATTTGTCATGTATGTACTATTGCAGGCTCAAAGCAGTGCACCAGTCTCTAGAGAATATCACTGATATTTTATGTATTGGAATCAACCTTCTGGAAGAATATGATTGTGGCCACAATGTGGCAAACTGAAATGACCTGTGATTTTCCCAAGAATCTGTAAACATATCTCCTATGTAGAGTAACAGACACAAGCTACTCAGGTCAACCTGCATCTATACATGCTCCATTTCTGTCAATTCAGATATAAAGATGATATACAGATAGACAGATGGATAGATAGATAGATAGATAGATAGATAGATAGATAGATAGATAGATAGATATTCATTCATTTCACATTGCTATTTCTCTATCTGAAAGTCCCAAGTTTTTATTTTTAAGCTAAGAACTTCCGAACTTGACTAAAATGGCAATGAAGCATGCTTCCTTTTCCCTGAAGATGCTATTTGAAATAGAAACATCAGAAAAACAGATGCAGATAAATTATACATAAATAAGCCTTCCTTAAATAATCACAAATTTGTCTATTACAATGTGTAATTACTAGTAACTGAAGCAATTGTGTAGGAATTTATTGTGTTCTATTAGAGAAAATGGGAAGTTTGCTTTAATTATTTGCTGTACTGAAATATATATATACATATATATATATATATATATATATATATATATATATATATATATGATTTATTTCAGTTCCTCCTAAAACATGATCCACACTGCAGTGTGTGTGTGCGTTGTGTGTGTGCATTTTGAGCACAGTCTACTATTCATCAAACCACATTTTTTAATGAGAAATGGAAAGTATTCTGTTTGAAATGTATTTTTTTCTTTTCAACCAATACAATAATTGCACATGTTTAGTGTGCAATGATACATAATACTTCAGTATATATACATAATGTATGCTGATAGAATTGGAATAATCATCATTTTTATTTCCTTATCACATTTGGAGAATTCAAATCTTTTTCTAGGTTTTTAAATAGAATATATAATATGGTATTGTGAACTAGTCTCCCCACAGTACCACAGAACAGCAGAACTTATTCCTTCCAAATAGCTGTGTTTGGTACCTGTTACCCAATCTCCCTTTACTCTCACCAGGCTCCTTAGCCTTCAGAAATTACTGTTCTTTTCTTTAAGAACAATATTTTCAGCTTCTCTATATAATACAGAAGATGCAGTATTTATCCCTCTGTATAACATCTTCTACTTCCATCCATGTTGTTCCAAATAACAGAATTTCATTTTTTTCCATGGCAGTATTCTATTGCATACGTATACTGCAAATTTTATCCATTTACTTGTAGACAGGTACATAGGCTGATTTTGTATCTCAGTTATAGTGAATACCAGTGCAACAAGCACGCAAGCATAGGTATTGCTTTGATATGCTAATTGTATTTTCTTTATCTATATGTGCAGAAATGGCATATGAGCCTCAAATAAAATACATACTTTTACCCTGCCAAAGAGCTTCCATACGCATCTCAACCATGGCTAATCTAATTTATGTTCCTTTCAACACTCTATAAGAGCTCCCTGAAAAAAATGTATTTACTTGAGAAAAAAAAAAAAAAAACTTACCCAGTTACACAAGAAGGAAATTGCAGTTAAAATTTCCCTAAGGGGCTGGCCAAACAAATTAAAGCTAAAGCACCTTCAAGCAGGCGCAGGGGCAAGGGGGTAGATCACAGGGCCTACCGTGCTGGCCACACCCCCGTGGAGCACTGAGATGGCAAGTGAGACTGGGCATGGTGGTGCATGCCTGTAATCCCAGCACATGGGAGACTGTAAACAGGCAGATCACTATGAGTCCAGTCTAGCAATGCGACCCTGAACACCCTGTAGACCCCTGAAACACAATAAATAAATAAGTAAATCAATCAATCAATCAATCAATCTAGATTTTTTCATGTTTGTTAAAATTTGTCTACTATAGTTGGATGCACCGATGTTGCAGGTGCTTTACTTCGTGGAGCCATTTTGCCTGTCCCCTAAATGTCTTTTAGATTCTTTTATTCCTCTCTGCATCCACCATGCATAGCCAAATCTCACCTAGACTGTCCTGTTCTGCTTGGTGATGCTCTCTTATTCACCTGACACATTCTCCCATGTCTTAGAGATATGTTTACCCATAATGGAAGGAAATCTAATAATTTAAATATGAATTGACCTTGCTCTGCTTAAAATGCTTTAGTGATTTCCCACTGAGCCCAGAATTTCAGAGTGGAATCCATAGCACATCAGTCTCTGTCTACAGACCTTTCTATTTTTTTGTTTGTTTGTTTTGGGGTTTTTTGTTTTGTTTTGTTTTGGGTTTTTTTTTTTTTTTTTTTTTTTTTTTTTTTGGAGGTAGTAGGGTTCAAACTCACGACCTTGCACTTGCCAGGCAGGCACTTGTGCCAAGGAGCTATCTCCCCAGCCCCAGACCTTTCTATTTTTATGTCCATGGTCTTTCTCACATTCTTTTCGCACATCCTCACCACTGTTTAGATCCTAGGGCTTATCATGGAAGCACCAGGCACAGGGCCTTTGCACTGTGGGTTTCTTTAAATTGCCTCTCATTTTATAAAACAATTATTTGATATACTAAATCTTTTTCTCCCACTATTACCTTTTCTCTTAAAAGAAAATAAATACTGATTGCAACTCTGCAAATACCAGTTAAGTTTCCAAATACCAAAAGTATTCTTAGTAAATATTTTGATTATAATTTCTAATGCAAAATGTGTTTTCTACATGGAATATTTGTTGAGTGCTGGAACAATACTGCAAAGCTAATATAAGTTTAGTATTTCTCATGCTATTTCTATTCAGGTTATATTTCATTAATGTTTGGTAATATGTAACATATTTTACATGATAAACAAAGTCCTACAGTGAGGCTTTGAATTACTATGCATTTTCATGAATCTCTAATTCAGAAACTCATGAGTGTGTTGGTAAAGTGTTAGCTTGGAAACAACTGAGTTGAAATGAATTTTGTGTAAAAGTATTTAGATATTAAAAAAAGTATTTAGATATTAACAATCGTTTCATAGCCAATCAAATATGAACCTATATCTCCAATACTAAAGAAGAATAAAATTTTTATTCTCTTTAAAATAAAAAACAGATTTTAAAATAATTACATAAAATTTTATGCAAGATGTTTTTGTTTGTCTACTTTTGCTTATTTTCTCTGTGTGTGTGTGTGTGTGTGTGTGTGTGTGTGTGTGTGTGTGTTAAAACTGCATCCACCCTGAATTCCACCAAAGGCATTAATCTTTAGCCATCCTTTCACATTAAACATGGACATACAACATTCATGCTAATTATATTTATGTGCTAGGATGGAAAGTTACAAGTATAATCATGGTAGCTTTCTGAAACCTTGTTATTTTCATGCTTATAGGACAATGTCAAAGAAAATATATTATGGGCAAACTAACACATTATTTATTTTGGTCCTATTTCTGATTAACTCACCAATACCAATAATACTGGTGTCACCTCATGGAAAAAGTACTACACTTCCTAGAAACATCTTATATCAGTGTGGGAAAAGCTTTATCACTTCAAGCCACATTAAAATATAGTGGTTTCTATCTAAAACTAAATCTGATCAAGTTACTCTTCTATGAAAATCTTTTCAGTTAAATATCACTGTCCTTGACCTTGACATATGTTTATGTCCTCTAAGTCACAGGACTTCAGGCTGGAGAAGCTACAGATCTGGAAAAATTTTTTCTACAGATATGGTCATACATCATCACCTAATACTGAAATTTGTGTTTCCCCCTTGTCATTTGTTATTCATTTTATTTCTTTCATCTTTCTGCACTGTCTTATTTTTAAAAATCATGACATATGGCAAAAATACAAAAACAAAAATCCAAAAAGATAACTTCACCATCTAACAACTTTTTTGGTCCTCATTAATTTCAAGGGTATGGCCAATACCCACAATGCCCCTTCCCTTTTTTTTTTTTTTTTTTTTTT